>PVJA010029940.1:0-26222 GCA_004027025.1 Myocastor coypus
TCTTATTCGCTAGTGTTTACCAATTTTTCCTCCTATTTTTAGTTGGTTACTCTATTTGGTGGGATCTTTCTGTTCTCATTTGTTGGATTTAGGTCATTTTGGTCCCTTTCTAAAATATTTGTCAGAATATTATGTAGCACTGGCTTTGATGTCATGAAATTCTTTAGTTGTTCTTTGTTATGGCAATATTTCACTTCTCCCTCATACTTGAAGGAGAGTTTTGCCGGGTACAATAGTCTGGGATGAAAATTGTTTTCATGGAGGACTTGAAGCACTCTGCTCCATGCTCTTCTTGACTTCATGGTTTGTGAAGAGAAATCTGCTGTTATTCGAATGGGTTTTCCTTTAAATGTGATCTGTTTCTTTTCTCTAGCAGCTTTTAGTATATTATTCTTCAGCTGGATTTCTGGTATCTTGACTATTATATGTCTTGGCGTGTTTTTAGTTGGGTTGATGTTATTTGGGGTTCTGTAGACTTCAGTTACCTGAATGTCTGATTGTCTTGTCAAATTTGGGAAGTTTTCTGCTGTTACTTCTGCCCATATTCTTTTTATATCATTTGTATTGACTCCTTCTTTCTCATTGATTCCCATTAATCTCACGTTGTTCATCTTCGCATTGTCTTGCAGATGATGAATTATTTTTTCCTGCATTCTGGTTGTTTTTAAAAGATCCTTTCTTACTCTTTCACTGGCTGCAACTGTATCTTTAAGGTTCGAAACTCTATCTTCATTTTCGTTCATTCGGCTCTGCCAACTTGTGATCGAGGTTTTATTTTCTTGTATATCTCTTTGAAACTGTTTCATGCGATCTATGTCTTTCCTATATTGCTCCGTCAGGGAGTCCATCATTTTTCTATTCTCCTCTAATTTTTCATTGATGTCATCTTTAATAGTATTGAAGTCTGTCATTATGGTTATCCTTTCTCTCTCTAATACAGAGATTATTTCTGTTCTGTTCTCCTTTTTACTTTTGTGTAGTTGTTCCCCTACTTGGGATGCTATTGATTTAGGCATGTCTTTGTCAACTTTAGTTATTATTTCTGCTCTGATGTCCTCTATACATTTCTCCAGCCGTTTTTCCACTTCATGTATTTCTTTTTTTACTTCAGATATTATCTCTGATCTCAGTTGCTCTATAAGTTTCTGCACTTGTGTGTCTGCCACAGATGCTACCAATTCAGAGGTTTCATCTGTATGGTTCCTATTTTCTTCCATGATAGGGTCTTCTGTATTTGGTTTGGGTGGGCACGAGTCCTGAGATTGCCTCCTACTCCTTGTTGTTATCATTTTGTATGGAAGCGACCTCTGCACTTTGGTGGCGTTATGCTGTGTCTATGGGCGTTTGGTCTGGAGACTCCAAGCTGGTTCCTCTACAGAGGTTCCTGACTCTTTGTTGGAGCTCTGGCTGCTAGCTTTTGTGAATCCTGGTGGATGTGGTCTGTAGGTGGAGGTGGAGCTTTGGGATTGAATAGTCCTGGTAGGCTCGTGGACCAGATTGGTTGCCAAACGAGCTATTTGATGGGTTCGGTGCTGGAGCTTGGGCTGGAGGGGTTCAAAAAAAAGGGGAGCGCGGAAAGGGAAGGCAGGCCAGGGGTCTTGACCCAGCGGAGCGGTTTGGGTCTGGGTTGGAACAGGAAGTTAGTCGCGGGAACGCAGAGGCAGGGCAGAGGGGAGCAGGGGGCTTACCCGCGGCGGGCGCGCGGGCTCGGCTCCCAGCGGTGCGGTTTGGGTCTGTATCTTGTTTCTTTGATTATTGAAATTCTTTAACTTTTCATTTGTACAGGGACACACAGCTACGGGATTTCCTTAGATTTACAGGACTGGGGGCAAAGACTTTTCAGCATTGAGGAAAGTGTTTGTAATTTGGCAGCTCTTCAGCAAAACTTAAGAGGCTTTGGCATAAAGGGGTTTGTCTTAGTTACTCTTCTCTTGTTTCTGGGACAAATACCTGACACTCAAAATGAAGGAAGGAAAGGTTCTTTTAGCTCACAGTTACTGGAGGTTTCAGTCCATACTCAGCTGGATCCAAGGCAGAGAGGCACAATGTAGAGGCCAGCAGATGATGGCTGCGGAATAGCAACAAAATGGTGACAAAGTCAACTGACCAATCAAGGCAGCAAGGCAACAGCCTGAGTCTGTTTCTCTGTCTCTCCTTATATTACATTAGGCTCTCTGTCTCAGCCTATCCACCTTTGGCCACACTCATAGCCCCAGCCATACTCAGACCAATAACCCAATCAGTACTAAAACACATAATCCCAGTGGAGTCAATTTTCAAAGTTTGGCTGTCTCCACCTCATGATTGCATGAGGCTTCTGGGGACATCTAGTCATAAACCATAACAGGTTTGAGGAAGGACTCTATACATCTAGCTTGGTCATGACAGTCATGCCACTCCTAAGAAGCTCATGTCTTCACAGCCGCTACTTCTACTTTTGTGGAGGAGCTCTACTCTTCCTGCTCTGCATAGGTGGAAGATGTATAGACGTGACAGACACTGCAGCTGCGGCTCCTCTGCTCTTTGATATTTTCTTGTGCAATGAACTGCTCTCCTCTGCTTTAGGGAAAACCGAGAATGGATCAAAATATTGACTAATTGTGAGCTCAATAAACCATTCCTTCCGTCATTATGGGTTTTGAGTATTTCTCCAAGCAAAGCAAGGAAAGTAATGCAGACAAATTTCAAATATCTTCCCAAAACAAATGCTGTCCTTTGCTCTTACAGTGGGGTTTAGCAGTAGTGTCTACACCTAACGTAAGATACTTATTATTGCTTTGCTTTTACATGGACTAATACTTAGGTTTAGAACCTAAATATTTACTATGCAAATGCTCCAATTTTAGGAAGTTTGCATATTCTCTGCCTTTAAACATTAGAGAATTACTATGATGGAGCCGTTTATTATTCACCATGGGGTTTTGCAGTAATGGAAATGATATACTAAGGCAAATTAAAAAAATTGATAATATGAAGTTCATTCTGAAATATAACAGGACTACTTACTCATGGTGGGGAAGACGGGTGGAGAGCTCTGGCTCATCCTCCAGCAACCATTTGAACGTATATAGTTATTAGGATTGTGTTCCTACAAGTGTCCTGGTCTAGCTCAAGAACAGAGCAGGTGATTGAAAACTTCTGAAAATATTTACATCTTTGAAGAAATGGCGAATATATTTTCTCTCAACATGATAAGATATGACATCATTATCCATTTGGTTATATTAGGGGCACAGTTCCTTATTGGTGTCTGCATACATGGCCTCATCGTGGTGGTGCATACAGTTGGCTTCATCAGGAAGAGACAAATTTCTCCTCTGGATCTGCTCATTTCCTGCCTGGTGACTTCGAGGATTTGTCAGCATATAACTGCCTTCATTTCATTCCTGCTCCTTGTTTCCTTAATTAAGCAACCTGTCCTCCAGGAGTTCAGTATAATTATTACATTTATAAATATTTGGTCACTTTGGTTGGCTACGTGGTTTAGTGTATTTTACTGTGCTAAAATAGCTACTATCCCTCACCCAGTGTTTTCCTGGCTGAAAATGAAGATTTCCAAATTAGTGCCCTGGCTGATCATGCGGTCTACAATGTACGCAGCACTTGGTATTGGCATTCCACAAAAGTACATATGGGATGTTTCTGAAAAATTTGGGGGAGTCTTTTTATTCAGTAATGAAACTGTCACCAAAAGAATAGACACTGTACCATGTTCCATTTTTATGGTTCATCTCATTGTGCCATCGATTATCTTCCTCATTGCTGTTCTGCTCTTAATTTTTTCCCTGGAGAAACATGCCTGCAAGATGAGAACCACTGCAATGGGAACTCGGAACCCTTGCTTCAGTGCTCCACTCAGGGCAGTGTTACCCATCCTATCCTTCCTCTTCCTCTATGTCTCCTACTATGGCTGCCCCCTTGTGTTCTCTACTCAAGACCTGCGGAATGGAAGACTCTTCATTCTGTTCTGGATCTTGGTAGGTGGCAGCTACCCATCTATGCATTCTGTTCTCCTAATTTTAGGAAATGCAAAACTGAAGGAATTGCAAAGAAGTTCATAGGTTGCGATCAGCAAGGCCAATGAGAAAGACGTATGTCAATTGAAAAAATCTGAAATTCAAGTGCTTCCCTGAGCCTGCCTCCCCTGTTCTGTCTCCTCTCACTGGCCAATCAAAGTCCTGTAATTAAATTCCCTAGTCATCATTGCAGCTCATATATATTCTGAGGCACTCTTGATGATTCGTGTACCTTACAAAGAGAATAGTTTTTCAAAGAACAGCAAATTCCAATGGATTACGTCTCTGTCAGATTTCAGGCTGTGATGGACAGCTGTCATCTTATAAAAGAAATGGTACCAGGATTTTGGTATCATTTTGCACAATGTCTCCAAGTGCATGAAAATCGTAATACCTTCAAAAGTGAATGTTCTTGAGAGGAAGAAAAACAGTTTCTTGACCTCATCATGTAAAATATGTACTGAGCAAAGGAGCAAAGTCAAAGGGGCCAATGGCTGATGCATTCTTTACCTGCAGTTATTTTCTTCTGTCTTTATTGGAGTCACAGATAATGATGCATTTCGAAAGGCAGAAAAAAACATGAGGATGAGGAGCCCTTCTCCACCCATTTGAATATATTTCCTAGTTCATCTGGCACAGAAATTACATAACATGATGAAACTTCCTGGAAAAAAGATGAAAAGGTTCCAAGAGGAATGGAAAGCAGGTGATAAAGAAGAGAGCAAAGCCGAAGTTAGAAGGCTCCATTTCAATGTCCCTTACCATTGTGCTTAGGACCTACAATAGGTTTCAGGGGAGCTTGATTCAGATCTTGAGCATTTAGCCATGAGAGCTCTCCAGTGACTCTAGTATTTGTTCTTCTTATCACAGGGCTTCTCATCCCACTGGGGCAACACTAGTAGTTAGCAGGATTGTGGCATTCTAATCTTTGTGACTTCAGATGCATTTTCCGTTGGATAACTTGGTATAATTGGATTCATGTATGTTTCCAAACCAAAGTGAAAGCATCTTTTCTTAGGGGTGTGTCCTTAGGATTATGGAAAATTTTGGCTATTGTATGATGAGGAGAAATGTAGACTTATATTGCCAGTGATCAATAGCAAGGACAACAAATTTGATTTCTGACTCTCAGACATGATTTTTCATAGAGGTTACTTAAGAATTCAAGACGTGTGTGTCTTATGGGCTATGGCATATGTCGTACTCGGAGTCTTCCCTGAGTTTTACCTGATTCCCTGGGAATGAGGCATCAGCCCTGACTTCCTGTGTGTAGCTCAGAGACCCTCCCTCTGGTAACCAGCCCTGCTAAGAGCACTGTCCTGGAGGTGCATGTTGCTGCTGCTGCAGCTGCTGCAGAAGGGGGCCCTACAGATGACCTCCTGAGCCTCTCACCTATGCAGTTCAGCTACTGACTGCTGTGTGCCCCGGGTATGTGCTCCTGAAGGAGGGTGGTCAGAGCAGGAGGAACTGAAATCATCCAAGAATTCCACGGGGAGTTGGTATCTCAGATGCTCAATTCTATTCCATTCCATGTATTTTTCCTCTCAAAATAAGGTATGATCAAGTTTGTAAACTCATAATCTTATAATGTAACTAGATAAAATTGAAACGTATAATAAAACACTCTAAATGCACAAGCCCTGTCTGCTTTCTTAGAAATAGTATTATTGCAGAAGCCTCACTATTGTTCTGAGTCCTGTCTTGGAAGAAGTTTCTCAGCCTTGTCTCTCTGAAGCCCTCTTTAGCTGGACTCAGCAGCTCTTTCCATGGCTTTTTTTTTCTTTCACCCTGTAGGAGTTTTACCTCTTACTGTGCTGGAACAGATCCCATTCTTCTGCATTTATTATTGCCTGCTAGTGTAGCATGGTCGTGCAGGGCTAAAATTTCGGGAGTCTAAAGCGTGGAGGCACACGAATGTCAAGTGTAAATCTAGTCCTAGAAACTTAGCTACACAGTAATAACTTCACAAAGAAATTAGATTCCCAAGCTCTTGTTTAGCACAAAGGCTCCAGTAACTTCTATAGAACCATGACATGCACCTGGAGCCATGTGATTTAATGGAAACAGAAATGACAAGGAGCGTGAGAAAACAGAAAAATGAAGAAACATAACAATATAGGAAGAAAAGAAAAAGAAAGAATAGAAAACACAAAGATGAACAAAAATAAAATAAGAAAGGAGGAAGCAAAGGAAGCATGGGTGTGAGCGGGGCTCATAGCAAAGCCTGTGGGTTGGACAAGGACTCGGTCCCTCAAGCTTCCTCTGTGCAGGTTCCTGCACACTATGAGCAGTGAGAAAGAAACAACGTAATGTCCTCTGCTGCTTAGATGGGTAAACTTGGACATGTTTACAGTGGGGCGAGCATGATGAACCCCGGTGGGTTTGGGGTGAGTGGGCCAGGCCCTGAGTAGACACAGCTATGTACTCATTATCTCTTTGCTGCTATCCAGAAGAATATTCAGCCCTATCCTAGACTGAAACTGGACCTCTAATTTATGTGATCCTGGCAACTCCCCAGGGTGCAGCAGTGTGGTGGGCCTCAAACTGACCAATACTGAAGCCAAGAGCTGTCCAGTGCTGATCTGCTGCCTTCCAAAACCTGAGTTCAGTGCTGTCCTGTAGTCAACCTGTTTTGCACATAGGGCCTGAGAATAGCATTTGGGCTAAGAAGCAGCATCTTTCTGAAGACGTAAATGCAGAAGCAGGTCTCAGCAGTAGATTCCCAAGTGTGACCTGAGTCATTTGGTGACTGACCCAAGAATTCTTCACAGCCTTCCTCACTAGATGTGTGACATCACCTAAATCTAAGTCTGTGAACTTCTTTTGTTAGTTTTGGTGTTTCTGGGGTCATGGGTCAGGATATGTACTTTTGCTTGGCCATTCTCCTTCTGACATGGAAAGAGGAAGAGGAGTTTGGGAAGGCCAGGGCAAAGCCAAATTATTTTTCTTGTTGATAGTGCAGTATTTGTTACATCTTTCTCACTTCTGGGATAAAATTTGCAGCACCAGTGTAAGGAAAGCAGGGCTTATGTAGCTCAAAGTTAGTGGAAATTTCAGTCTGTACTTGTCTGGCTCCCTGGAACAGAGGCACATGCCAGAGAGCAGCAGCTCATGACAGCAGAAAACAATGAAGAGCAAAGGGAAGGGCAGCAGCTGTGGCTTGTAGGAAGCCCCTCTCCATTCCTTATGTTAGAAACAGTCTGCTCAGAGGCTGGGGCTATAGAATTCACACAATGTCCATGGCTTCTCTTCCACAGGATCAGGAAGTTTGTAAACTAATAATCCTGGCTTTCTGCTGAGCCACTTCATGAAACTTCTACGCTTCTCAGCCAGTACAAGTTATCAGCTAATACAGTCCAACCCTCGTCAACTTGGCAATCAGTCTTTTCCTTAAACCAGTTTCCAGATACCTAGACATGTTTATTAATATTGCACAACTGGAATATTGTATCATATTAGAAACATGACATTTTGCCCTTGGGGCCCCAATCCAAAGATATGCACATCCCTTTAAGAGAAAGGTATTATAAGTCATCTGAAAGAATTGACAAAGTCCTAACCATTTTACCACTGCTAGAAATTCGAAATAACAAGTCTCCTCTAAGATCTGAGGCAAACTCTTATCTGTGACCTCCTGTAAAAATGAAAAATTAAATATTTTCAACATTCAGAGGCATAAGATAAACCTTACCATTCAATAGGTATACACAGCTTAACAAGAATAGTTGGAACCAAAATATGGCCAAAATCCAGAAGGGCAAACAATAAGCCCTGTTGCTTATTTGAAGAAATCTGTAACGAGTTGTGAGCTCCAGAAACTTATGTGACTCCACCCCTATGGCAGTTCAGCTGGCATCTCTCACTGCTTAGCCCTAGAGCTGGCTTTGCTCCCTCTTTGCATCTTTCCTAAGACAATACGGCTTCCTTGGTTCTCCAAGCTTCTCAGGTTTGCATGGAGTAGGCTTGTCTCTCACAGTTTTACACGTTACCCTCTTATGGGGACACTGTCTGGCCTCCCAGCCTTTCTGAAATCTAGGTGGAAGATTTCTTATCCTCAGAACTTCTGCATTCTACATGTACTTAAAACTGATATCACATGAGTGATACTAAGGTCTGTTGCCAGCTGGAGCAAGAGCCAGGCTTTCTTCTCTCTTGGCTGTAGGGGTTGAGTGCCTGGGTCACTCAGCACTCTGATTCTGAGGAACAAATTCTCTATGCATGTTCTATTCTGGAACCTGGGGTGCTTTCTTCCTTCATTGGGAAACACGAGGTTGTGTGGCTTTCTTTTCAAAGTAAAGTCCCTTAATCTTGGAATTCTCAGAATGTGAAAAATGTTCTCAAGATATCTTTTCTATTCTGCCCTCCTGGGCAGTGAAGATCTCAGCTCTATCACTGCAATCCACAGACTTGCTGGCCCATAATTTCTGGCCAAACACACAATGTGTTAAAGCTACATGCGGGGCTCTTTACACGTGATTCTCAAAATATATCTGACTAAAGGCTCCCAACAAAAGACATGCCAGTGCCTCAACATTTTACTGCTGTGAGACTTCTTTTAAAAGATTAACTAGTCCACTGCACTTACTCTTACTCTCAGGCAAAGACTCTGGGCAGGGACAAAAATGCAGAAAACTTCCTGCCAAGCTATTTTACGAAGTTATCAGGAGTCCAACAAACGATGTACTCCATTTTTTTCAGAAGATATCTCCTCAGAGTGGTCTTTACAGGAAAGTAATTTTTGGTGAAGTTATTGCTATTTAGCTAAGTTTCTCAGACAAGATTCACACTTGCAGTAGTTGTGCTTCTGCCTTCTAGACTCTTTAAATTGTAGGCCTGCACTCCTATACCAGACTAGTAGGCCATATTAAATGCAAAGGGATGGGATCTGTGCAAGGAGAGTAAGAGGTAAAATTCCTAGGATGAGAGAAATACAAAAGCCACAGAGCAGTGCTGCTGAGTCCAGATAAACAGGCTTCAGAGAAACAAGGCTGACCAGTTTCTGCTTCCAAGACAGGACTCAGCACAGTAGCTAGGCTTCTGCAAGAATGTTGTTTCTAGGAAAGCAAGCAGTTCTTGTATATTTTTAGTGTTTTATTATATTTTTATTTTTACCTAGTTACAATTCTTCGTAATATTATGAATTTACAAACTTGGTAACATTATGAGTTTGCCTTATTTTTACAGCAAAGATACATGAAATGAAGTCACAAATGAGCATCTCAGAAACAAAATCTCCATGAAATTGTCCTTGGAAGATTTCAGCTGCTGCAGCCCTTTCTGCCTTTTTGCAGGAGCACATACCTGTGTCACACAACATTTACTAGCTGAGCTACAGGCAGGAGAGAAGCAAGAGGTCATGTGCAGTGTTCCTTCCGCAGCAGCAGCAACATTCACCTCCAGATTAGTGCTCTAAACAGGACTGGTTACCAGAGGCAGGGTCTCTGAGCTACACACAGGAAGTCAGGGCTGATAGTCCATTCCCTAGGAATCAGGTTCAACCCCTGGAAGACCCAGAGCACACCATATGCCACAGCCCAAAACATAACCATCTTTCGTTGCTTAAGTAACTTCTATGTGTTTCATGCCTGGGATTCAGAAACCAAACTTGGTGTGCATACTGGTGATGGTTGGCAATCGCAGTCTACTTTTCTCCTCATCATACAGTAGCCAAAATTTGCCATAATCCTAAGAACACGCCCTAAGAAAATAGGCTTTGAACTTAGCTTGGAGACATACAAGAGCCTAATTGTTTTCCAAATTATCATTCAACCCATCAGAAAATACATCTCTGAAATCACGAAGATTGGAATGCCACAATGCTCCTACCTATTAGTTTTGCCCCAGTGAGATAAGAAGCCCTATGACAGGAAGATCAAATACCAGAAGTCATTGGAGAGTTCCCAATGCCAAGTGTCCAAAAGTGAAATCAAATCCATCTGTAAATATTGTAGGTCCCAGGCACAAAAGCAGGGTCCACGGAAAAAGAGCCTTTGGACTTCAGCTCTACTCTCTTCTTCATCTCCTCCTCTTCGTCCACCTCTGATCCTTTTCATCATTTTGTACGAAGTTTCACAATGACATCTAAGTTCTCTGCAAAATGGAAACAGAAAATATGTCCCAAGGGGAAGTGAAGGTCTGCCAGTTGTCACCTGTCTTTTTGGCCTCTAAATGCATCATAGTCTGTGGCTGTAATAGAGATAGCCAAAATGAATTGCAGGTAAAGATGAGATAAGTCATTGACCCCTTTGGGTCAGAGGACTAGACATCCTCCTGAATCTGGTCCTTTAGATCTCAGTACATATTTCACATGATGAGGTCAAGCAACTCTTTTACTTCATCTCCAGGATGTTCACTTTAGTGGGAATTATGGTTTTCATGCACTTGGAGACATTGCAAACCAAAATCTCAGTACCACTTATTATGAAAAATGACAGCTCCACATCACAGCTGGAAGTATGACAGAGTTTTAATCCATTGGAATTTGCTGTGCTTTCAAATTTGCATTCCTTTTCTAAAGGATACAAATCTACAAATCTGTGAGGGTGCCTCAGAATACATGAGATTCATTGATGAGTGGGGCATTTAAGACCAGGACTCTCATTGGTCAGTGAGAGGATTTAGATCAGGGGAGACAGAAGTAGGGACGCCCTTGCATTTAAGATTCTTTCGATTGATTTATATCCCATTCACTGGCCCCACTGACAGCAACGTAGGAACTTCTTTGCGTTTTTTTTCAATTTAGCATTTCCTAAAATTAAGATGCCAGAGTGTATACATGGGTAGCTGCCACATAGCAAGTGCCAGAACAGAATGGAGATCCTTCCATTGTACACATCTTGAGTAGAAAACAAAATGGAGCTGCCATAGTAGGAGAAGTAGAGGAAGAGGAAGGACAGGATAGACAACATTGCCTTGAGCGGGGCACTGAAGCAGGGGCCCTCGGTTCCCATAGCAGTAGTCCTCATCTTCCAGGCATGTCTCCCCAGGGAGAAAGTTAACAGCAGAGCAGCGACGAGGAAGATGATTGATGGTACAATAATATAAAGAATAAGAAGAGAAAGTGGTGCGATATCTATGCTTTCAGTGCTAGTTTCATTGCTGAAGAAAAAATCTCCCCAAAATTTTTCAGTAACAGCCCATATATAATTTCGGGTGATGCCAGTACCAATAGCTGCATACACGGTAGACCCCAGGATAAGACCGGGCACCAATTTGGAAATCTTCATCTTCAGCCAGACAAACAGAGGGTGTGTGATGGTAGCGATCTTCACACAATAAAAGACGCCAAGCCATGTAGCCAACCAATGCGCTAAAATATTTACAAATGTAACAAATATGGTGAGGTC
Source organism: Myocastor coypus (assembly GCA_004027025.1). Lineage (NCBI taxonomy): Eukaryota > Metazoa > Chordata > Mammalia > Rodentia > Myocastoridae > Myocastor > Myocastor coypus. The sequence continues at coordinate 11,363 of PVJA010029940.1, forward strand.
CCGGAAGACTGACTGTTCAATGGAGAAAAGAAAAGCCAAGGGTAGAATGAAAGCAAACACTTGCATACAAATCCTCGAAGTCACCAGACAAGAAACCAGCAGATCCAGAGGAGAAATTTGTCTCTTCCTGATGAAGCCCACTGCATTCACCACCACGATGAAGCCATTTATGGAGACCGCAGACAGGAACTGGGCCCCTAAAATAAGGACATGGATAATGGTGTAGTATGTTAGCATGTTGAAAGCATATCAGCCATTTCCTTAAAGATGTAAAGATTTGAAGATGGTTTCAAGCACTCACTCCGTTTTTCTTCAGCAAGAGCAGGACCCCTCTGGAACATGACCCTAATGATGAATGTTATGGAGTGGGTAGGCAGTGTGCACTCATTTTTATCCCTGCTTTCCTAGTTTAGCTTTGAGATATTCAAATAAGGAAGGGATAGTGTGGCAATGATTTGCGTCTTGCTGCTGGCTTTTGCATTTCCTAGGTCTTTACTTTTCATGATCCCGTTAAGCAAATACTGAATTGGATACTGTGAGATGGTTGGTGGAAGACCAGCCAGACATGCTCAACCTTAATCTCCACCATGAGTAAGTAGTTATGCTATATTTTGGAGATAACTTCACAGTATCCAGGTATTCTTTAAAAATCACCTTAGTATATCCTTTCCACTTCTGCTATGTACCATGGCGCATAATAATAACTCCCTCATAGTAATTTAGTAATTTAATGTAGTGTTTAAAGGTAGAGAATATGAGAACCTCTTAAAGGTGGGAGCAATTGTATAGTAAATATTTAGATTCCAAACCTAAGTATTGGTCCATATAAGACTAAGGCAATAAGGATTCCATGTGTGTGAGAACACTACTTCTCAGTCCCATAGTGAGAGCAAAGGACAGCATTGGTTTCTCAGAGACATTTGAAATTTGTCTCAGTTTCTTTTCTTGCATTGCTGGGACAAATCCTCAAAACAAAAAAAAATGAAGGAAAGAATGGTTCATTTATGTCACAATCAATGGAAGCTGTGGTCCGTACTCTGTTGGCACCAGGGCAGAGGACAGAAATCCGTGGCAGAAGAAAACAAAAAGAGCAGAGGAGCAGCAGCTGCAGTGTCTGCCATGCCTGTCAGTCTTCCCTCCACTCTGACTGGGGAGAGTGGAGCTCCTCCAAGGAAGTGGAAGCAAGTGCTGTGAAGATCTCAGCTCCAAAGAAGTGGCACCACTGTCATCAATCTCTCCCATTGCAGAGGCACAGGATCTTTCCATTGATGACAAAAATCCTTAGTCTACGTGCAAGATCTCCCAAATTCCTAACAGTTTCGTCAATGCTGAAAATTTCTCGCCACCAGTCTCCAAAAGTTAAGGGAAACACCTAGCTATGTACTCCTGTACAAACGAAAAGTTAAACACGTCCAATATCAAGGGAATGAGATACTCTTCCATTCCAAAAGGCGCATATATCAAGATGCAAACTATTGGGACTAAAACAAGCCCCAAATTCAGAAGGACAAGCTGCAAGTCCCACAGCTACACAGGGAACATCTGAAGCAGTTTATAACCAACTGTGAGCTCTAGAAGCCCGACCTAGCACCTCAGTGGCACTTCTGTCAGCGGCTCCCATGCCCTTTCTCTGGGGCTGGCTTTGCTCTCTCCTTGCAGCTTTCCTGACACAGTCCACACTCCCAGGTTTTCCAACTCTCCGGCATTCCCACTAAATAGGCTTCTTATTTGTGACATTGCACACTGCCCTCTCAGAGCACACTACCAGGCTTCCAAGGCCCTCTGAAATCGAGGAGGATATCTTCTTAACCTCAGTACTCCTGCATTCTGAGTGCACAGCAGAGCAACATAACATGGACGCTGCCAAGTCTGTGGTGAGCTGGAACAGCAGCCTTGTTTTCTTCCTTGTTAGCAGTAGGGTCCAAATGCGTGGAATACGGAGCACTCTGACCTTGATTCTGAATAAGGAATTGTCTATGCCAGTCAATTTTGGATCCTCGTTTGACTACTGCATCCATTCTGGAACACGGGGCTCTGCAGCTTTTCCTGAAAGCAAGATCCCTGACTCTTACAATTCTCAGGCCAATAAAGGCAAAAGGCTGCCACATCCTGAGATGCTCTCTGTAAATCAATTTTTGCTGTCCTGTTTCTCCTGGTCAATGTAGGCTTCAGCTCTGTCTTTGCAGTCTACAGATTTCCTGGTGCTTTCTTTCTGGCTAAATTCTCAAAAATGTGATTCATCCTCCTGGGACCTTTGCTCTTGAATCTTAACATATATCTGACTAAATGCCCCCAAGAATAACCATGCCACCATCTTGACATTCCACAGCCTTGAGATTTTCTTTCTGAGATTATCTAGTCCACTGTGCTTTATTGCAGTCGCGGGCAAAGTCTGTGGACTAGACCAAGATGCAGACAAAATTTCTGCCAAGCCATAACACATCTGCCGTCTATCAGCCACTACAGGCATTGTTCCTGGCAGAAAACTCCCCAACCTCATCTTTACAGACAAGCTTTCCATAAGCATTCTGGGCTTCTGAGCTCTGAGCAGAATCCCATACACAGAAGACAAAGTCATTCCAGCCCTTTCCTAGGAGGTGATATCTCTAAACATTATCTATTTATTTAGAGAATACTTTACCAGTTTCTGTGATCAAACCCATGTACATAAGATGTTATCTGTTTAATAAAGCTCATGATTCCTATAGAAATGTAACAAAAATAAAGTTTAAAAGTTTATAGACCAATATGGCTGTTAATTTCTGTACAATGCCAACTCAACAGTAAAGTATGACTTTTTTCAAAGTTTCCAAAAATTCAAATTATATGAAAATACCAATAACACCAGCATGTTATGCATCGGTACCATCAATAGCTGTCCAGGATTTGCAGTCATCTGAACAAAATTATATGTATCCAGAACATTCCATTTAAAAAAGAAGAAAGAAAAATACATGGAAATGAGCAAATTTCTGCTACTGAGGTGATACCTGGCATCATTTCTTATTAGCTCCTTAATGATCCTATGAAAAGACAACATTCTTGAGTAACTTTACTGAAAACAGCTTTGATAAAGGAAAGTCACTACTGCATATCATAAAGCAGATATGAGATTCAAACCTTTCTTATCTCATTCCACAAGCAATTTCCAGGACAATGCTATATAAAGTGACCCAGAGAAATAGCAACATGCAGTCTCAGGCCCAAAACCCTCCCTGAATAAATGCAGGAGACACTAAAACAGAAGAAACTGGGAATCGTGCAGCTGAAAACTCAGAATTAATAGCATCTGAAGTAAAGGAACAAATGCAGACACAAACAGAGGAAATCATGTCAGAAATAACTTCTGAAGCAAAAAATAAAAAAAATACATGAATTAATAGTGTCTGAAGGAAAAGAAACTGCAGAAAAGTATAGAAGAAATAAGATCAGAAATGAACTCTAAAGTAAAAAAAAAAGAAATCTCTGAATTAATAGCATCTGAAGTAAAGGAACAACTGCAGAAATGTAGAGAGGGAATCAGATTAGAAAGAATCTCTGAAGAAGAAAAGAAAGGATAACTGTAATGAAAGAATAAATGCTTCCAAAGAAGACTTTGTCGAAAAATTAGAGAAGAATAAAAAAATAATGGAATCTTTGAATGATTAATATAGGAAAGAATTAGATCACATGAATCAGTTTCAAAGAGATATACAGGACAATAAAGTCTCAGTCACAAGCTGACAACACCACACGAATGAAAGTGAAGAGCTTTAGATCTTGAAGATACAGTCACAGCTAGTGAAAGTGTAGGAAAGAATCTCTTAAATAAATGAAGTTGCAGGAAAAAATAATTCAGCATCTGCAAGACGATGCAAAGATAAACAACATGAGACAAATAGGCATCGTTGAGAAAGAAGGACTCAAATCAAATGATATAAAAATAATATGGGCACAAGTAATTGAAGAACACTTGCCAAATATGAGCAAACAACCTGACATTAGTAACTGAGGCGTACAGAACTCCAAATAATATCAACCCAACCAAAAACACACCCAGACATATTGTAGTCAAGATCACAGAAATCCAGCAGAAGAATAATATACTAAAAGCTGCTAGAGAAAAGAAATAGATCACATTTAAAGGAAAACTCATTAGAACAATGGCAGATTTTACAAACCTTGAAGGCAAGAAAAGCATGGTGCAGAGTGTTTCAAGTCCTCCATAAAAAAATTCCAAAACTGTCTGTAAAGTTTGATGGAGATGTGAAATACTTCCAAGACTAAGAGCAACTGAACAAATTTGCAATGCTGAAGCCACGCCTAGACATACTACTAGAAGATATTTTACAGAGGGACCAAAATAATCCAAACTCCATGAATGAGAATAGAAAGAACTCACCAAATAGGGCAACCAATTAAATACAGTAGAAAATGGGGAAAACAATAGTAGTTAAAAAACAAATCAAACATAAGTCAACATATTTCAATTATAACCATCAATGCAAATGGATTGAATTCTCCAATGAAAATAAATAGACTAGCATAGTGGATTAGGAAGCAAAATCCAACAATATACTGTGTATAAGAAATACACTAAACTCATAAAGAAATTCATAGGCTGAAGTTCAAAGGATGGAAGACAATTTTACATGCCCCAGAACCTCAGAAAAAAATCAGGAGTATCAATACTGTTTTCATGTAGGCTGAACTTCAAATCAAGATTAATCAAATGAAATAAAGTTTGTCACTACATATAGGTCAGGGGAAAAATTCAAGCCGAAAAGGTAACAGTGGGATTCTCAGTCTGCATAAGGTGTCCTGTGATGCCCTCAGGACATCAATTTCTACTGTTCTATTCCTTCTGGTCAGTGTAGAGCTCAGCTCTATCGTTTTAGCCCACTGCCTTCCTGGTGCTTCCTTTCTGGCCAAACTCACATTTTAAATCTTCCTGATGGCCTCTGTACACTTGACACTCAACATGTACTTGACTAAAAGCCTGCAACAATAGCCATATCACTGTCTCAACATTTGCCTGACTTGAAATCTCTTTTTCAACATTAACTTGTCCACTGCTCTTAATCTCAGTCTCAGCCAAATTCTTAGTGAAGCAACAAAATGTAGAAACACTTTCAGCCAGCCATGACACAAATAGTCTGCTTTCCGACAAACCATCACTCCTTATTCCCAGCAGAAATCTCTCCTGCCTGGTATTTACAGGCAGGATTTATATCAGAATTCTGGTCTTCTGAGCTCTGACTACAATGTCCCATACAGACTTGCTGAAGGCATTCTTGCTTTTCACAGGTACACAATATCTTTGAACATTATCAATCTCTTCCTATAAGCCATTCCCAAATGCTTTTGAATGACACGATCAATTAGCCACTGCAACAACTCCACTTCCCTGATTCAAAATTGTGTCTGTTATTTTTATTTATTGCTGGGACAAAATACCTGATACCCAAATGTAAGGAAGGAATGATGTACTTATATCACTGTTTGTGGAAATTTCAATCTATGCCTGGCTGTATTTCAGGCACAGTGGCACGTTTTAGACAACACCAGTTCATGGAAATCAAACCAAACCAAACCAAACAAAAACAAACAAAAAACAGCAAAAACCAAGGGAAAGGCAGCAGTTGTGTTTTCTCCCTTGGCTGCCTCCTGTTATTATGTTATTAACAACATATCCTTGGGCTATGGGTGTTGAACTTACACAATATCCATGACTTGCCCTTGCGCAGAATGAGGATATTTCGAGTGAGGAATCCAGAATCATTGATGAGTCACTTAATTAAGCTTCTGTACTTCTCATGTTGACAGGATGTCTCCACCAGTACATTCAGGGAACATTATAGAGCCATCCGAGTGACAGAGTGCGAAGTTCCAAGATGGGAACCTGCGAGTGCGCTGTCTCTATCCCTCTGAGCACTGAGTCTTTACTGATTGGATATCAAGTTTGTGGCTAGTGGTTCCATCTTGTGAGTTATAGGGAATTTTGCAGAGCGACTTGTTTTGGGGACTTTATCTAACAGAAATTAAATTAAAAGGAGAGGAGGAGCTCCTACAGATACCAGTATGACATTCCGTCAGCTTCAAAATTACTATCTTCTTAAAACTTTTTGGTGTCCATTGTCAAATAATGACTGAGTCTTCAACTCTTGAAAGTTGTCCTGGCTCTTTGAGTCCACAAGGGTCCTACCTCTACACTGTAAAGAAACATATAATTTATGAGTGTTTTGGGGTCAGGGATATGGCGTGGTAGTCCAAATGCCTGCCTGGAATGTTCATGGACCTGGGTTCAATCTCTACTACTACATGCTGTGCCAGCCACCTGCTGGGCAAGCCACCAAAAACCAGGTTTTGTGGTGTACACCTCTCATTGCAGCACTGACCAGGCCGAGACCAGAGGATAACTATGAATACCAGCTGCACAGTGAGACCCTGTAAATAATGAATATTTTTTTAAAATAGGTGTTTGAACGTTTAAAATATTAAAATAACAAACGTGAAAATTCTCAATATTTCCCCACACTAAGTGCATTAGTTTGTTCTAGAAGTAAAGTTTGACGTGCTGTCTACATGTATTCGTAACGTCCCTGCCTCCCTTTTATGTTGAGTAACGCTCTGTGTTTCATGCAGTAATTTTGATTACATAAGCATTCTCAGTGTGGGGAGGTTCTGATTTTCCTAGCCCTTCTACATTACAGAATTACTACATGCAAGTTTTATAATCCTAATCCTGGGAAATAGTGATAGTAGAACTTGTCTTTTTCTTTTAAAATGACTTGAGAAATATCTTCACAGTGAAAATAAAATTCCAGGTATGACACAGTCAGTTTTTTACTCAAGGTAGAGATGAAGGATGAGGAGCTCTGGCTGGTCCACCATCTGTGAAGACCTTGGCAGTCTTGTGAGAGAGCCAAATCCACTATTTTCATCTGCTGACCGTGGAAGCTAAGAACAAAAATGTAATAATCATGAGCAGAAAGTACATTATTGCCAGATTATTATTTTAATGTGTCAGAAATAAATTGAGAATCCAATGATATAAATAAAGGCACAATTCTTTTCTTCACCATTAACTTCATGATTAGAATCCTTCCTCTTAAAGTACTGCTGTTCTAGCTGAACAAAAACAGAGTATGAGTAATAGAAGATTCATGAAAATCTATACAACTTCTGAGAATTTCCTCCTCCCGGCGTGCTAACCAATCAGCTCCTTATCCATTTCCTGCTAGCAGTGGCACAGCTCCTTACTGTAGTCTGTGCAAATGGCTTTATGCTGGTCGTGAATATGGTGAATTGATCATACAGCGATACATAGCTCCTCTGGAGAAGCTAATTTGCTGTCTTATGATGTCAAGAAACTTCTCAAGCTGCTCATTTGTTTGTGCTTTTGATGGTGCTCAACCTCATGAAAAGCTCAGCATTTGTTGGGTATTAAATGACTGTTCTGCTTTTATCTATTTGGGGGCTTTGGTTTGCCATGGGGCCTGGTGTTTTCTGCTGCAACAAAACCACTACCAGCCCTCACCCCTCTTCTTCTGGCTGAAGATAAGCGTTTCCAAGTTGGTGCCCTGACTCATTCTGGATCAACACTGCATTCATAATTCAGCTGTGGCATCTGCGGAAAACATGTGTGAGCTACTAAGCCAAACAATTTGTTTAAGCTTTTTTTCAGTAGCACAATTCAAACAAAAGAAATAGACAGTGTACCCAGTTGGCCTTGATTTTTCACTTGACAGTTGGCTGCAAACCTGACAAAGCAAGACCATATTTCAGAAGGGCAAACATTAAGCTCAGAAGAGGAGAATGCTAATTGAAAGCTTGCCTGTAAAGGTGAGGCTTAGGAAATTTCTGCTGGGAACAAGGCCTGTATTGGTTTTAGAATTCCAGATGATTTGTGTTATGGCTTGGTTGAAAGATTATCTACGCTATGTACCTGTCCACAGACTTGGCCTGGGGACGTGGACTTCTCAGCGTTACTGAAACTGTTAGGAATTTGGCAACTCTTGCGTACAGACTAAGGGCCTCTTTCATAAGGGGGTTGAGGAAAGATTTGCACAACTTCCTTGGTAGAGGTTGGTTGTCACAGTCTTGCCTCTTCTGGGGATCAAAGATCTTCACAGAAGCTGCTTCCACTTCCGTGGGAGAGCTCCAGTCTTTGCAATTGCCATGGAGAGAAAAGAGACAGACATTACAGACACTGCAGTTGCTGCTCCTTCTCTGATGTTTGATGTTTTCTTCTGCCCTGAAGTGCTGCACTTTGTCTTGGAGGCAGCAGAACATGGACTGAAACCTCTAAGACGAGCTAAAAAATTGTTTCCTTCATTTTAGGTTTTGAATATTTGTCGCAGCAATGAAAAGAGTAACTGAGACTAATTTCAAATATCTCCCAAAAGCAATTGCTGTCATTTGCTCTCACAATGGGGTTGAGAAGTAATGACTACACATATAATGAACCCTAAATGCCTTGCTTCCATAGGGACTAATACTTAGATTAAGATGCCAAATATTTACTATATAATTGCTCCCTTAGTTTAGGAGATTCTCATATTCTCTGGCTTTAACCACTAGACAACTACTATGATGGAGAATTCTATTATGCGTCACGGGATATAGCCAAAATAGAAATGATATACTAAGGTTGAGTTTTGAAGAAGAACTCGATAATATGAAGTCGACTCCAATGTTTAGCATAACTACTTGCCCATGGTGGAGATGAAGGATGTGGGGCTCTAACGAGTCATTCAGCAACCATCTCAAAGTATCCAATTCAATTCAACGATTTGCTTATTGGGATCAAGAAAAGAAAATGAAGTAGAAAATGCAAAAGCCGGCAGCAAGAAGCAAATCATTGCCACATTATCTCTTTCTGATTTGAATGTCTCAGAACTAAAGTGAGAAAGCAGAGATTAAAACAGGTACACATGGCCCACCCACTCCACAGCATTGACCATTAGGATCACGCTCCTCAAAGGACTCCTCCTCTAGCTCAAGAACAGAGCACATGATTCAAAACTTCTGAAAATATTTACATCTTTAAAGAATTGGCTAATATTCTTTCCCCCAACATGCCATTGTATGGTGTCATTATTTATTTGTTTATAGCCGTGGCCCAGTTCCTTTCTGGGGTCTTCATAAATGGCTTCATCGTGGTGGTGAATGCAGTTGGCTTCATCAGGAAGAGACAAATTTCTCCTCTGGATCTGCTCATTTCCTGCCTGGAGACTTTGAGGATTTGTCTGAAAATTCTTGCCTTACTTCTACAACTGGTTCTTGTCTCCCTCATTAAACAGTCAGTACTCCAGGAGTTTAATGCAATTCTTACATATATAGATATTTTGGGGTCTTGGTTAGCTACATGGCTTAGTGCTTTTTATTGCACTAAAATCGCCATGATCCTGTACCCTCTGTTTTCCTGGCTGAAGAAGAACATTTCCAAGTTGGTGCCCTGGCTGATTCTGGGGTCTACAATTTATGCAGCTGGCATCCACCAAAATTACACATGGGCTGTTGCTCAAAAATTTTGGGAAGGGATTTTGTCCAGAAAGGAAACTAGCACCAAAATAGTATACACTGTGCTACCTTCTATTTTTGTTTTTCATTTTTTTTTTTTTTTTTACCATTAATTATCTTTCTCACCACTGTTCTCCTCTTAATTTTTTTTCTGGGGAGACATGCCTGGAAGATGAGAACCACTGCTGTGGGAACGCAGGACCCCTGCTTCAGTGCCCCACTCAGGGCAATGTTGCCCACCCTGTCATTCCTCACCCTCTACTTCGCCTACTATGGCAGCATCACGTTTTTCTCTACTCAAGGACTGCATAGTGGTAGGATATTCATCCTCTTCCGGAACTTGATAGGTGGCAGCTAGCGATGCACACGCTCTGTCATCTTGGTTTTAGGAAATGCTAAACAGAAAGAAATGGTAAAGAAGTGCCTACTTTGTGGGAAGTATGGCCAATGACAGGGATTTATATCCATTTAAGGAATTTAGAACTGAATGGCTTCCCCGTGTCTGTGTCTTCTGTTCTGATTCCCCTTACTGAATAACAAATATCTTGTTGTTAAGTGTTCTGGTCACCATTGCAGCCTATGTATTCTTAGGCACCTTTAAAGATGTATTTCATTTATAAATGGAAACACAACTTGAAACAACAGCAAATTCCAATGGACTACATCTCTGACAGACTTCTGGTTGTGATGTGGAGGGATCGTCTTGCATGATAAATTGTATAGGAGCCTTGTGAACAATGTGTCCAAGTGCATGAAAACCATAATACCCTCAAAAATAAAGCTCTGGAGTGGAAGAAAAGCAGTTTCTTGACCTCATCATGTAAAATATGTACTGAGTCCTGAAGGACCAAAGTCAACACTATGTCTAGCCCTCTGCCTCAAAGGAATCAACGGCTGATTCCTTCTTTAGCTGAAATTGATTTGTGTTGACCCTACTGGAGCCACCGATTATGATGCATTTCTGAGAACAGAAAGAACGGTGAGGACTGCGAGCTCTTCTCCACGCTTTTGAACATATTATCTGGGTTCATCTTGCAGAGAACCTAGGTGTCATGGTGAATCTTTCTAGATAAAGACAAAAAAGGCTCACAGGTGAATGAAAAGCAGGAAATGAAGAAGAGATTAGAGCTCAAGTTTGAAGCCTCCTTTTCTTTGAACATGCTTTTGTGCCTGAGGCAGACAATGCTTTGCAGAGAGCTGTGATTCAACTCTCGGACACTTGGCTTTGAGAACTATCCAATGAGTTCTTGTATTTTGTCTTCCTACCACAGGGCTTCTGAGTCCAATGGGGAAAAACTAGCATTTGGGATTGCGGAATTCCATTCCAATCTTTGTGACTGCAGAGATGCATTTCCAGCTGGCTTGGATGATGATTTGGGAAGCAATTAGATTGATGTATTTCCAAACTAAATTCAAAGCCTCTTTTCTTAGGGCTATGTCTGTAGGATTATGACAAATTTTGGCTACTATGTGATGAGGAGAAAAGGAGCCTTCAGTTGTCAGTCATCAATTGTAAGTCTTCTGAATTTGATTTCTGAATCTCAGGCATGAAACACATAGAAGTTACTTAAGAAACAGCAGGGATGTGTGTGTGTGTGGCTGTGTGGGATATGGCGTACTTTGTGTCTTGCCAGGGTCGAACCTAATTCCCAGGGAATGAAGCATCAGCCTTGACTTCCTGTGCGTAGCTCAGAGACCGTCCCTCTGTTAACCAGCCCTGCTTAGAGCGCTGTCCTGAAGGTGAATGTTGCTGCTGCTGTGGAAGGAACACTGCAGATGGCCTCTTGCACCTCTCGCATATGCAGCTCAGGTACTAAATGCTGTATGACCCAGGTATGTGTTCTTGCAGGAGGGCAGTGAGAAGAGGAGCAACTGAAGTCTTCCAAGGAGAATTCCACACGGATTTTGTACCTTAGATTCTCAATTGTGATTCCATTCCATGTATCTTTCCTCTAAAAATAAGGTATGATTAAGTTTGTAAACTCATAATATTATCAAGAGCTCTAACTAGATAAAACTACAAAGCATAATAAAACACTCTAAATACATGAGCATTGCCTGCTTTCTTAGAAATAGTATTATTGCAGAAGCCTAGCTATTGTGCTCACACCTGCCTTGGAAGAAGAAACTTCTCAGCCTTGTCTCTCTGGAACCCCCTTTAGCTAGACTCAGCAGCACTGCCCCATGGCTTTTGTCCTTCTCTCATGCTGTAGGAGTTTCACCTCTTACTCTCCTGGTACAGACCCCAGCCCTCTGCATTTAATGTAGCCTGCTAGTGCAGCATGGTAGTGCAGACCTATAATTCCAGGATTCTAGAGGGTGGCGGTACAAGGATTGCAAGTGTAAAACTGGTCTGAGAAACCTAGCTTCACAGTGATAACTTCATAAAATAATTAGATTCCTGAGCTGTTGTTCAGTGTAAAGGCTCCAGTAACTTCCATAGAACCATGAGATGTGCCTGGAGCCATGTAACTTAATGGAAGGAGGAATGACAAGGAGGTTGAGAAAACAAACAAAAATGAGGAAAGAAGATAATATAGGAAGAAAGGAAAAATAAAGAATAAAAATCAGAAAGAAGAAAAAAGAATGAAAAAAGAAAGAGGAAGTGAAGGAAGCAAGGTTGTGAGCAGGGATCATGGGAAGAGCTGAGGGCTGGGCAAGAATTCCGCATCTCTCAACCTTCCTGTGTGAGGTTTCTTTATACTATGAGCAGTGAGAAGGAAGCAGTGTGCTGAATTCTGCTGTTTAGAGGGGTAATTTTGGGTGTGCTTACAGTGGGGAGAGTCAACAGAGCAGGGCCCATGATGAAGGTTGGTGGCTTTGGGGGAACAGGGTCAAGCCCTGAGCTGGGACAACTATGCACTCACTATCTTTTTGCTGCTGTCCAAAATCAGATTCTGCTCTGATCTGGAGTGAACCTACCCACCACATCACGTGTTCCTTTTAACTCCCCAGTATATAGCAGGGTGACCTGTACTGAAGCCAGAAGTCCTGTGTTGATGCAATGCACCCTAATCCCTGTGTCTGAAGAGTGCTGTGCTGTCCTAGAGTCAGCCTGATTTCCAGGTAGGCCTTGAGAATGGCCCTTGGGCCAGGAGGCAGCACCTTTCTGAAGAGGCAATTTCAGAAGCAGCCTGTAGTATTATAGTGCTTCCCTAAGCTTTATATTCCCAAGTGCAACATATGTCATTTGGCACCTGACACAGGAGTTCTGCACAGCCTTCTTCAGTAAATGTGTGACATTACCTAAAAGTCTAAGTCTGAGAACTTCTTTTCTCAGGTCTTGTGGGCCTATGGTTAGGGATCAGCAGCTGTACTCTTGCTGGACCAGTGTCTTAGTTACTTTTTGCTCGTTGCTGGGACAAATACCCGACACTCAAAATGAAGGAAGGAAAGGTTTATTTAGCTCACAGTTTGTGGAAGTTTCAGTCCATATTCGGCTGGCCCAAGGCTGAGTGGAGCAGGGCGGAGAGCATCCAGTTCATGGCGGCAGAACAGCAGCAAAATGATGGCAGAGGCAGCCAACCAAACAGGGCAGCAGAGCAGCAGCACCAGCTCAAGCTCCAGTCTGTCTCTCTGTCTCTCTTTATATTACATTCAGGCTCTCCGCCTTAGCTCCCGCCCTAAGCTACACCCATAATCCCGGAAGTACTTCCACCCATAATCCCATCAGTACTAAAACCTATAATCCCAGGGATCATGGATCAAGTCTCAAACTCTAGCAGTCCCCACCCAATGACTCCATGAGGCTTTGGGGGGACAACTAGACATAAACCATAACAACCAGTATCTTTCAGACATGGAAAATGGAAGGAGAGTTGAGAAGGCCAGGGCAAAGCCAAATTATTTTTCTTGTTGATATCGCAGCATCTGATACATTTTTCTCATTGCTGGGATAAAATACATAGAATCCAAGTTTAAGAAAAGTAAGGGTTAGGTAACTCCAAGTGAGTGCAGTTTGCAGTCTGTACTTGGTTGGCTACCAGGTAGACTGGCACATGGCAGAGAGCAGCAGCTCATGACAGCAGACAGCAATGAAGAGCAAAGGGAAGGGCAGCAGCTATGGCTTCTAGGAAGCCTCTCTCCACTCCTTATGTTAGAAACATGTTGCCCTGAAGTTGGGGTTATAGAATTCACACAGTGTCCACCTCCTTCACTGGATGAGGATGTTTAGAAACTAAGAATTCTGGCTCCCTGCTGAGTTGCTTAGTGTGATTTCTATACTTCTTACGTTAAAACAATTTCTCAGCCAGTACAATCCACCACTTGTTCCTTTGGCAATCAGATATTTCCTTAATACAGTTTCCACATGCATAGTATTACATGAAACCAATAAGATTTTGTCCTTGGGCTCCCAATCAGAAGACTCAGGCACATTCCTTTTTGCACAAGATATTTTAATTCATCTGCAAGAGTTGCCAAACTCCTATCGATTTTCGTAATGCTGCTTCCAAGTCCTAATTCTCCAAGTTCTAAGGCCAACTCTTAGCTGTGAGCCCCTGTGAAAAGGGAAAATTAAACACTTTAAACAATCAAAGACATAGGATGAACCTTATTATTCCAAAAGTATACACTGCTGGACACAAACAGTTGCAACCAAAATAAGTCCAAAATCCAGAAGGGCAAATGTTAAGACTTGTCATTCCATGTGGAACAACCGAATCAATCCGTAATGAGTTGAGAGCTCCAGAACCATATGTGACTCCATTCTTATGGCACTTCAGCATGTAGTTCCCATGGATTTTTCTCTAGGGCTGGCTTTGTTCCCTCCTTGAGTCTTTTTTTCAGACAATCCATGTTCCTGGATTCTCCAAGCTTCTTGGGTTTTCACTGAAGAGGCTTCTAGCTCAAAGCTTTACACGTTGCCCTCTCACAGGAACACTGCCTGGCCTCCTAGGCTTTCTGAAATCTAGGTTCAAGTATTCCTGCATGTGCCTAAAATTAGTGCCACATGGGTGATGCCAAGGTCTGTTGTCAGTTAAAGCAGGAGCCAGGTTTTCCACATTCTTGTCTGTAGGGGTCAAACACCTGGATCAATGAGCACTCTCGTTTTGATTCTGAGGAACGAATTCTGTCTGCCACTTCCATTCTGGAATCTTCTGTGGTCCCTTCCTGCATTCAGGAACACTGAGTATTGTGGGTTTCTTTACAAAATAAAGCCCTTCAAGGTCAATAAAGACCCAGGATATAAGAGAACCTGTGCTGTAATATCCTATAACTCAGAGGTGTCCCAAATTTCCTGGTCAAGGAGATTATGGGACCTCAGAGGAAAGGGATGAATGAACTGCAGTGCGTCTAAGGAGAGTCACCCAGAGAAAAACATTCTCTCAGGCTTTCACAGAATGCAAAATGGCCA
>PVJA010029941.1:0-26300 GCA_004027025.1 Myocastor coypus
AAAGTGTCTGACTGTTCACAAGGTCCACCATTACATCTACAGCCCCTCACTTCTGAGATGCGGTTGTAACACTAGAGAAGTGCTCATTATCCCACCCATTGCAACCCTGAGGACTGAGAAAAAATAACAGTGGACAATAACTAGAGAGCTGTAAGATATTGACTCTCTCTTGGGAGAAGCACAAGGGAAGAGTCAAAGGCAAGCTGGAAAACAATCCTGAGTGAATACACAGAAAAATGTCAAGTCCTGAAAGTAACCAGAGTATAGTAAATTCCATACACAATTCATATCTTAGCCAGGTAAATGCTCATGCTAAAGTCCCAATGAAAGAAAAGGCATTTTCATCACTAAGCTAAAAAGTTTTAGTATTTACTATTTTATACAGCATGCTCAGCTTCAGTGAAAACATGGAGCACATAAATTTTTGAAAAACAGAGAAAGAACACATTGATCAGAACCAGATTCACATATGACCTAGTGCTTGACAGAGAATATAAAATAACTACAATTAATATGTTATATATACCAATGGAAAAGAGGGACAACATATAAGGAAATGGAAACTATCAGAAAGAACTGACTAACCTGTTAGATATCAAATACAACTCAAAAACTTCCTTTGACGCTCTTATGTATACACTCAGCCAAGTCAAAGTGAGAATGAATGACCTTGACGATATGAAACAAATTTTTCACATGGAAGTGTAAAAAGAACAGGGAAAAATGAATCAGAAAATCTAAGGTCTAAGAGATGATCTCAGATGGTTCTAATACTTGCATGTTTGAAAAATCCCAAAAAGGAGAGACACAGAGAAAGAGAGAGAGAGAGAGAGAGAGAGAGAGAGAGAGAGAGAGAGAGAGAGAGAGAGAGAGAGAATGAGATAAGTAAAACAATGAAGACACAATAGCTGAGGAAAAAAGTTTACAAATAAATACCATGTTGTTGTCAGGTAACACTTACATAGTATCTGTAGATCTTCATCCTTCTCATATGTGAAGCTTGATTTTTCTCCTCTTGACAGTAGGTTGGGCTTAATGAAGGATTAGTATAGAAAATATCTTATTATACCCTTATAGGGAAGAAACTAACTAGGTCTCACCTTAAGCAATTGATCAAGGTTGACATTGTGTGTGGTACGTTATGTTGACTTCTTGTTCTTCCTGATACTGTAAGAAAGATTTTTGCCTCTGTGATATTTTTCAAAAAACCTATAATTCTTATATATTATGAAAAACAATATAAAATCCAAACTGAGGGATGTTCTATAAAACAGCTAAATAACAGTTTCCAAAACTGTCATGAAAAATAAAGACTTGAAAAAACAGCTAAGAAGATTATACGAAGGGACATGAGGATGATTGTGATACCCTGGATTTGATACTAAAGGAGAGAAAAGATGTGGTTAATTCTGAATAAAGTCCTTAATTACATCGCACCTAAGTATATTTGTTAATTTTGACAAATGTACCACAGTTATTAAGGTAGTTAACATTAAGGAAAACTAAAGGGAGTATACACCAGAATTCCCTGCCCTGTCTTTTCAACTCTTCTATAAATCTAAGATTATTCCAAAATAATCTCTAAGGGTTTCATATAATATCTTCATTATCCATGTTTATAGCAGAAAAGTTCATAATACCAAAATCTCAAAAGTCATCTATATGTATGTCAAAGGATGAATGCATAAGGAAAAATGTATTATTTCCATAAAATGAGATACTACTCTGTAATAAAGAAGTATAAACCTGAGGTGTTTCTAGGAAAATGGAGGCATCTTGAGGTCATAATGTTCTGTGAAATAAATCAGACACAAATGCTCAAAGATTATATGCTCTCTCATAGGAGAAACACAAACTATAAAGAGTGAAATAAAAGACAGATCATAGGAAATAGGTAAGGAGATTTTAAAAAGTAGGAAGAGGACCAAGAGATGGATTGAGGGAAGAGGAAAGTTAAGCAAAAGAGTGATATGTGTTATGTCCCTGTACAACTGTACCAAAAGTACAACTGCAGTGCAATTATGTACCACAAGTAGTAGCAAAAAATTAAATAAAGGAATCCTGATCTATAAAATAGACAGACAGAGACCGAGAGAAAGAGAAAGAGACAGACAGCGATGGTAAGAGACAAAGAGGGAAAGGAAGTGGCATAGAGGGAAATCAGACTGTAAAGCGGGATGTTACCTTTGCAGCTGTTAATGTGCTCTACATATGACCTTAACCTGAAGGCAAAGCTTCTTTAAAAGCATAGTTTGGTTTGGTTATAGTGCTGAGCTCCTAAAGTCTACATAATGAAGACAATTCTTGTACGCATTTGTTAAGCCTTGCTGGGATTACACGCAGTGATAGAGATGCCTTTAAGAATGCTTCGCAGATGCTCCAAATCATTCATTTCCCGTAAACATATGGGGTCTATTCTTCTGTCACTGTGTAATTCCTATTGACACTAATGGGAACTGTGCATGCATATCGCTATAATTTGGTCTCAAACAGACTGAAATTCATCACTGTTGCAATGAGAAGCAAAGCAACCAAACAAAGACAGGAACTGATGTCCTGAACTCACATTCTACAGCCTCTTTTCACAAAAATTCCAGTCATGGCAAGTTAACCTGTAGTGGTTTTAACATGGTAAAATATAAGAAATCAAAGTATGGTACATGTAGATACTGTGTGTCTTGCTAAAGATAATAACTAAGCTTTTCTTGACTATAACAGAAACAAACCATTCTTTAGTATGAGTGAATCAGAATCCAATGCTACAAGAACAGCTAAAAGTTAGTGGCTGGTAATGTTTATTCTTTATCCTAAAGACTTTCATTCAAATTTCTATAAATGACTTCTTATAAGATTATTTCCCTAACTGTATGCCTCACACTAAACGTAAAATTTGTTTTCCTACTTAACACATGTCCTCCAACGAGAATCTTCAATGAAGAGGATTTGCTCACTGCACCATTGTCCCATTTCCACATCAGAAAACATAAAGTAGTTCGTCATAGTGAATCTCAGCAGTGTCATTTTGGCCAGATTCCAAGATGCAGGGGTTGCTTCAGATCTCTGTGGGAGGCAGCCATTATGTGTTTGGAGGAAGCCATTGGGAGCTGGCAGGTGAGCCAATTCCACTGCTGAGGAGAAAGTACTGCTGGTAGAGTCACCTTGTGACAAGTGTCTCCCTGCTGTGGGTTAACTTCCAGAAAGAAGGTTTGGAGAACACATAACAGTTCACAACAAGGAAATCAAACAAAATAAATTGGGTATAATTTGACACTGTTAAAATAAGAAGTGTCACCCACACTGCTATCAAGTGGGAGTTATGAAGAGCTTCTACGGAGATTAAACATTTAGTTAGACAATAAAATAGCTTGCTGGTCAAACCAGAGACATTATTCTTAATGTAGGAACTAGTGAATAAGTCTTTTCAGCAAGCAGAGCTGCCCAGAGGAGTAACTAGCTCTTAAGAGGCATGCACATGTTCACAAAATTGTTAAGCCCTAAGCAGAGAAGGATGGCAGTACTATAAAGGATAACAAAGAGAACATAGTGTTTTTACATTCTTTTTTTATTTTATTTATTTATTTTTTTTTTTCTTGTTTCAGAACCTTTCTTTATTTATTCACTCATTTTTATGGCCGGCTCAGCCCGCCCCGAGGGCAGGGCTGGCATAGCATGTGGTGCCGGGGATCGAACCGCGGTCCCTGAAGCCTCCCAAGCTTTCCCAAGCAGGCGCTTTAGACCACTGAGCCATTCCGCCGGGCCCCATGTTTTTACATTCTTTCCTATTAAATTGCAAGCAACTGACCAGAATATGTATTGTACTGAAACATGGTTTCTTTTCCAAATTCAGTTGACTTTTGGTAGACTGAACAAAAATATTTCCAAATTGTAGCATTTCTTGTACCAAAATACTGTCATTCAATTTCCAAACAAATTCCTCTTCAGTATATTCCCACATGGTTTAAACTATATGGAAGGAATGCCCAGTAAGGATGAAAATATATGAAACATATCAAGTTGAATAATTGGCAGAAATTTGCAATGTAATGAAAGCATCTATAATCTTTCCATTTACCTCTGTGCCCCTTTCTCCCATTTACTAATAAAGGTATTCCAGGGACACTTTCAATTGCAAGTGCCCAGTATTCTCATTCAGGATTTTATTCTACGAATGTACGTCTGCCTAAGGTGAAGCTCCGTTCTTCACCCCTTGTCCTTATTTATTAAATTCTAGTTCATCTGTAAATGCTCTTAGAAAAAAAACTAATTAACAGAATTCACACTAACATATGAATCACTAGCCTTGTGAATGGTTTGTCCTGGAGAGCAGTGCTATTCAGAATGTGCTGTCTGGATCCCTGTACCATGCTAAGCACTTGCACTCTGGCCCATGTATTAAACTAGAGGTTCTGCATATTAAAACAATTTCCCTCGTGTGACTTTTCTGCCACAACATTTGGAAAACTGATGACTTTCAGAAATTATCGTCAACATAGCAATAACTCGAAAAATTTCAAAATGAATTTCAAAATTTTAAGAAGAGTAACGCAAGTGATATTTCCTGGAAAAGGAATCTTTGACACTTTTCAAATCACATCAGAAGCCATTGTCTCAGTGTGGCCTTAGGTCTGCATGAGATTGGTGATGTAGTTAAGATAGCACTGATCTCACTCCTTCAAAACACAATGTGAATGCCATGGAAATTAGTGAAGAACAGAAAACTAAGATTCACATGTGTCCTGGTTGATACAAATTGTGAATTTGCAACGCAGAAGTGCAGACAAAGAAAGGCTAAATAAAAAACCATAACCTCTGCTGCAAAATGATGACATTAGATGCAATAAAACAAATGTTTGATTTCCTAAAATGCAGAATAAAAATGAATGAAAGCAAGACATATTTGGGTGCCGGGCGTGGTGGCACACGCCTGTAATCCCAGCACTCAGGAGGCTGAGGCAGGAGGATCGGAGTGAGTTCGAGACCAGCCTGGGCTACAAAAGTGAGCTCAAGGCCAGCCAGAACTGCATAGTGAGACCCTGTCTCAAAAAGACAAAAAAAGAAGCAAGACATATTAAATACAATTTCAATGGTTGAAACAAGTGCACAGATTATGATTTGGTGAGCTGGAAATGTCTTCCTAGGTATGCCCTGTGGTAACCCAGGTCTGTGCTCTTCTTGTCTCCTCTCTAGACCATGCTCATCAATGGGGCATCCAGCTTGAATAATGTCTCCTTTACCTAAATCTCCATTTTAGATCTGACCTCAAAATTCTTCTAGTGTTTTATTGTGATTATAAAGACATGTACTTTCTAAGTTCTATTACTATTATATGTTTGCATGCACACTTTGATACGAGCACATACGCATTACACACATATGTGTACGTACATGCGTGTAATATACACTTTTGCTTTAATCTGAGCTTTACTACAAATGCATGAGCTTTCTCCTGCACGTGGCGAGGGCATGCCCTGTTGGTCACATCTCCACAGACTCAGCTCCAGCCTAGCTCCACATCCTCATGGCATGTTCAGCTCCTCAGCTTCTCTGTGGATGACTCCACTGGCTAGTATCATACTGCCTTCATCTAATCAACTTCCACTCTCAGAGACCTCTTGGGAAACATTTTTTTAAAATCTAAATTACCATGCTCTCTGCTTAAGCAGATACAGGGCCCAGGGGTCCGATCCCCAGGCCTGCCATGCTGGTCAAGCTCCTAGGTGCACTGAGATGGTGATTGAGACTGGGCGTGCTGGAATGTGCCTGCAGACCCAGTACTTGAGAGGCTGTAAGGAGGATGATCACTACAAGTCTGATCTACATAGTTAGACCCTGTACACCCTGTCCTAAATATATATATAAATAGATATATACATATATACATAAATAAATACATAAATAATCACACTCTATGTTGAACATTTATTGTTCCAAACCAAGTATTTCTTTCTACCTTCTTAGCCATGTATACAGGTAAACATTTATATTTGATTGTCTCATGCATTCAAAACAAAATTCAATCGGCCTTTACTGGGCATCCACTAAAGGCTAGGTCTTCTTCTCGGCACCAGTGATGAAATGGTGAATGAGATGGGTTGAGCTGCTACCCTGCAGAACTGTTGTAGATGCATGATACATTTCACATAGTAAGAAGTGCAGTGAAGGATGACGGAGGACAAAAGAACGCAGACTGCAGAGGGAAGATGACTCTATTAATGTTAATCTAAGATATTACTTGAGCTGAGTCATCAATGAAGGACTAAGTTCCCTGGGCTATTTGAGGGAAGGGCCCTTCAAGTAGGGAATATTAAGAGTGAGGATCTTTTTTTTTTTTTTTTTTTTTTTTTTTTTTTGTGGGATCGGGGTTTGAACTCATGACCTTACACTTGCCAGGCAGGCACTTGTGCCACGGAGCTATCTCCCCAGCCCCAAGAGTGAGGATCTTGATGAATTTCCTGGATGTTCAAAATCTAGCTGCAAGGACAGTGAGATCTGAAGAAATGTGTGAAGAAGAAAATTACAGAAGCATCTAGAACGATCATGTGGCAGTTTAGAAGTTGTGCCCTGTTCTAAATTCTATTTCTTAATAGGAAGCCACAGGCAATATTTAGCAAGAGTTTGACCTGTTCTAGCTGAGGCATCAGAGGAAGAACTCTGGCTGCTATAGGACCTAGGAGAGAGAAACAAGAGTCACCAGTGTCTCCCACAGCGTCAGAGGAGAAGCAACTCGGGCAGAACACTAACGGCAAAGTACTGGATGCATGGAAAGTTACAGCCAAAAGATATTTCTGGTAGACGGAGAAATGGGAGCAAGAAAGAGATCTAGGTACTGCATGAAAAGTGGTCACGCGACAATATCAAATAGGGAGCTCATACTAAAGAGACAGTTTTTCAAATTTTATTTTTTATTAGAACACATTTGCAGTCACAATGAGTGCATCTGTCATGAGGAGTCACACATGTAGGTAACACACCTCAAGACTTTTTCATTCCCTTTCCTTTCTCACCCTCTTCCTTTTCTACCTTTCAGTCCCTTTCCCTGTTGCAAAAAAGAATGATCTCTTATTTTTTATTTTTTACTTTACTATTTGATTTGTTTATATTTTTGTTTTCTTATGGAAGAGAAGCCATATGACATTAAAGATTCTGTGCCTATTTCCTATAACATTATGATCTCAAGCTACATGTATTTTCCTACAAATGACTCTAATTTATTCTTATTTATGGCAGAGTAGTAACCCATGGTGTGTAAATAGCATATTTTCTTTACCTATTCATCTACTGGTGAGACACTTAAATTAAAGATATACAATGTGACAGTAAATGTCCACGTAGTATAGTAGATAGGCAGACACATATAAATCTATAATTTAAGAAAAATTTGTAACTAAAAAATAAAAATGATAATCAGGTAAATAAGAATGGAGATATACATATAGCTAGAAGAGATAACTGAGGAAATAATGCCAAGAAATGAGAAAAAGAACAAGTGAGAAACCACAAAATAACTCTTTTTCTTCCTGCTCATAACTTGTTTTCTGTCTTGCCTATTTGTCTGTCAACTCAGCTTAAATATCATGTTTCCCCCAAAATAAGACCTGGCTAGAAATCAAAAACACCAGTCCCAATCAGCCTAGCCTTCACTTGCCTGAATGTACAGAGCAGTCAGTGAGCCAAAGGACAGTGAGGTATGATCTCCTGCAGGATACTGGCTCTCACCATGCAATGACCTACAATTAACTGCAGCTAGAGTTTATTTTGGGGGGAACCACACCAGTAGCCTTTTCATCAAGTCTTCCTGGTCCCTGTGCTGTTCTAGCAACCTGTAAGTTATCTGCAACAGTTCCAGCTGCTCATACTGGGTTTACTTATCATGCCATTAGACAGGACATGTCTTGAGATTGTGAGTGTGTTAATTAGCATTATGTCTACCGTACTTTCTAGACTCACTGAAACACAGAAATAATCATTAATCTTGTTGACCAAAATGAGTAAATGACATTTGTTACCCATAGATCTCTATAGACTACAAAAATATTTTTATTGATTCACTAGTGTAAAGTGAGAGATAGACTGACAGACAGACAGACAGACAGACAGACAGACAGATAGATAAATGATAGACAGATAGAGATAGATGATAGATAGATGGATAGGTAGATAGATAGATAGATAGATAGATAGATAGATAGATAGATAGATAGACAGACAGACAGACAGACAGACAGACAGACAGACAGACAGACAGACAGACAATGTTTATATCATGAAACGAGGTTAGTAACATTCCAATGATCTGGTAATTTTTAAAACATAGAGCACAAAGTGCCTAGTGGAAAAATTAAAAATAAATCTGCTATACGTAGAGATGTCCTACCAGAAATCTAAACAAATTTGGGTAAATGTCCAAAGCACATTTAGCAATTGAAATTGTAGAGAATGAGAAAAAAATCTTTAAAAATAAGACTACTTCTTTTTTTTTAAAGACCACTTCTTGGAATACCTTTAAAAATTGAAAATAATCTGATCCAGATATTCTCTTCTTTTCTACCCCATATTTCTGCAATGTCAAAATAGTCTGCCTTCTGTTGAACTATCATGGAAACAAAATAAAAGAAGTTTATAAAATTTTACATTATTTAGGAAAACATTTCCTAAAGTTAATATATATCATCCTAAAGTATCTCAAGATCAAAACAGATTTACATAATAATCAAGATTAAATAATGTCAGTGGAAAACTTACCTTTTTAAGA
This sequence comes from Myocastor coypus, assembly GCA_004027025.1. Taxonomy (NCBI): domain Eukaryota; kingdom Metazoa; phylum Chordata; class Mammalia; order Rodentia; family Myocastoridae; genus Myocastor; species Myocastor coypus. Next base: position 8,753 of record PVJA010029941.1, read on the forward strand.
AACAAGAAGCCTTAAATTTATATCTGATAAACTAAAAAATGATTTCTACCTATATAATATTCTCATATTGAAATTCTTTACATATTACCACACTCATTTGAGTCTACCACAAATTTTATCAACCTCTTAGGCAGTTTTAGAATCAGTAATGCAAGATCATTCAAGCTTGCTTGGGCTCAAGGAAGAAGGAAAACCAGGATTCCTCTTCACCGTTCTTGGAACAGCTCCTCCTCTCTCTTTGCCCCAAAACCCCACCAGGTTACTCTGTTCTATTCTTCATCCTTCACACTTCTTTACTTGGGGCAGAAGAGAAAAGAAAAATAAGACATCAAAGCTAAAAAAGTAAAAATAGGAGTGCACAAAACAAAAAAGCAAAGAAAAGAAAAATAGGAAACTAGCATCTCATTCCCCTGCTCAGAAGTATGAGCTTAAAGCTTTATTTGAGATCTTGGAGTAATAGTTGAGACTGCAAGACTGTTTCTATTACATGAAATAGAAAGTCCTTAGGCAAGGTAGCAGTTCTCATTTGAATGGGGTTTTCTCCCCAAAACTTCATGTTTTGGAAGTCTAGTTTCCAGTATGACAACGCAGCATGTGAGAGAACCAACAGATAAGATGGAATGGAGCATCCTTGTAGCCCTGGTGCTTCCCTGCAGTGAGATTCAGGTAGTTCTTACTGATTCTGAGTCTCATAAGAGCAAGTTTTTGTAAAAGTGGGCCAAGCATTGATGACTCCACCTTCCTGCTTTGAGACTTGACCTCTTTAGTCTAGCCACACTCCTACCGTGATGATCCCATCTGCCATTAGGTCCTCACCAGAGGCCCACGCAACAGGCAACCTGACTGTGGACTTGGACCCTCTGAAATTATGAGATGAGTGGGCTCTTTTAAGTTGGCCTGCCTCTGCTTCGTCTTATAGCGATGAAAATGCACTAACCTCGTGATGTTGAAGTTTTCAGAGACAGACATAAACATACAGCACTAATTTCCTGAATAACATTGTAACCATTAAAATAATTGTTCTTCTATTATTGCCAAACATTGTGTAAACAAAATCAGGTAAACAAGGCTTCTGCTTCCTCAAGTCCTTTGCTGTATTTACCTCTTCCTTTCATACTTCTTACACCAACCCCCAGCCCCAGTGCCCAAATTAAACTTATGCACCCTCAGGGGAGCAGAGGGGAAGCATGTTGTTAGCCATGTCCCATGGCTTATTGATTCCCTCAGAAGGCCCGTGCTTCCCAGTCCCACAACACCAGTGCATGCTCATAATTCTGTAGTGTTCTTTAAAGCATAGTTTCATAGGCAAAGGGTAGAGTACATCAAACCTAACCTATTTAAATATCAGCTTATTATATAATAAAATATTATTATTAAATAATATTAAAATACCTATAAAATGTATGGTATTTTAATCATTTCCCCCTGATCTGAAACTTTCTTCAGTGTTTTACAGAAAGTGTCTTATTTAATCTTTACAACTTTCAAGAGGGCACACACTGTTCTCCTTTCTACTTTATGGGTGAGGAAACTCAGAGTGAGATTTCCTTAAATGAGTGTTTTGATAGAACATGGAGCTTGCCTAGTTTGGGACAGGGCAGATATTTTAACTAGGACTCTACCATTACAGCCAAGATGCACATAGGTTGATATAGCATTTAACAAATTCGATACAGCCTGTTCCTACACGATTCTCTCAGAGCACTTTCTAAGGTCATGTGACTGACTCTCCAAGAGGGAGATATAAATGAACGGAATTCCACACTAATTTGGTTATCAATTTCCTCTTCCTTATAGAACCCTAAAAATCTACATAATATTAATCTTACTCTAACTCTTATGCAGAGGTAGAATCTCCCTTTTTTCTATTATCCATCTTTCATTGCTATACCCCATTTTTTAGCAAGAATCCTACCATTACACATTTTGCACTCCTGTCTGACCTAATTCGCAATCAAAGGAAGCCCTCTCCTATTCCCAATGCCCATTCAAATATTTTAATATTTTAGTCTGAGATGTACTGTGCCTCTGAGCCCTTCTTGGAATAACAGAAGTTTCTCATGAAGTTTTCATTATTTTTCCATGGCCAGAGGACCCAGGAAAAACCAGAGGCTTCACCTTTTATCATTAGTTAACTTTTCCTGTATGACGTTGTCTTCTAAGGGAACAGATGCTGTCTCTGGTACACTTCATCATGTTTCTCAGAGCTTCGTGCACAGGAAGCTTGCAAGAATAATGACAGTCATGAGCTCGAGGCCTCTCCCCATACTAAGACTCTATGCTCATATTTAAAACCTAATTCATTCTTCATGCATTCTATACATTTCTACATGAAAATGAGTACACAATGAAATGATATCTAGTTTTATTTTAATTGTTCAGCTTCCCAAATATAAAAAAAGATCAGAGAAAGATTATAGTACTAATTGTGACCGAGTTAAAGCCTCAGAGTGGAAGTTCTATTAAAACTTGTTATTCTCTTGCCTCTTATTTCCTACACATTATGGAAACATGACACATGTGAGTATTCGTGTACTTGTAACATAAGATTTAGAGCAAGGATGTAGCGTATGTTTCCTACATTTGTGAGCCCTTTCAACCTTATCACTTGAAAAACCATGAATGGAAAATTGATTAAACAGGAACTTAATAGGGTTCCTTTCCCTCTTATCCCACGACCCCAGAGCCTCCTAAAATAGATCTTTATGTAGGTCTAATTGGCAGTGCACATGCAGACGCACAGTTAGTTACCCAATCGCCCAGGCAACTGGTCTGCAGCGGGTGTAGATGTACTTCCCTTAGGATTTCTGCCGGCAAATAGCTTCGGTGATTTAGCCCATAGAAAACAAGCCTTGTTTTGCTTAATGTTTTAGGTTAGGGAGTGGCTGGCAGCATTCTGTGAACAAGTGACACATTCAACACTGTTAGTGATTTGCTGACTCTATTTAACAATATCTAAACCATTTTTACCAACAGAATCATATAGCTTGGCACATTATACTGCTACAGATCTTCCGGAAAGGATGAAATGGCCAAATATTTACATGCATTCCGTTTTCTTTACATATTTGTATTTCTACCATTTTGAAAATTAGAATATAAACATTCTGTTTAAAAATCTGTTCTCCCCCACATACTACATATTCAAAGAGCAAACACACTTTTTCCCTTTCAAATATATATATATATATATATATATGTTTATATATATATATATATGTACATATATATGTAGGTGTACCTGGGTTTCCATACTACATGTATATCTATGTCTGCCTAATAGATCCAACCCTTTGTTTTATGATGTGGAGAAAAACTGTAAAATCTGCTATCCCTGTAATTACATTGCCCTTTGCCTTCTCTGAAATAAAAGAGAGAGAAAAAAAGGTGGTGTTCAAATTTTTCCCCTGTTTTATTTGCACCCTATTAACAACTGTTACTGGAGCTTTAATTATGCCCCAGTGATTGCGGAGTTGTGGCTGACTTGTGTCATTTTCCTCCCAGGGGATGCTTTATAATTACCAGCATCCATCGTGGCTGCCTGTAAGCTGATGCTTTTTTATTACCAGTTCAATAATCACTGCATCCTTGTGAACATCTGCTCTGAAAGCCATGCACTGGGGGTCCCAGCGCCTGTCACTTGATGTTCCCTCACCACGGTGACCTTGCTGCCCTCGCCTTCAGTTTATATCTAATTTGTTTACCAGAGGCTCTGTCCAGAAAGTCTCCCAGGAATGCAATTAATATACTACATTTGCAAACAAAAAAATTTTTGCCCTTTTTCTCCTTTGTCTTTTTCCAGATTATTGTCTTACTTTTAGATTCCATAGAATTCCTATTCCTGTGAGAATGACTCCAGCTAAGACTTGCAGAAATGGAGAGTGAGAGATGTGTTTATCTGGGAACTCTCCTGCTTCTACTGAAAGTAGATGGATGTTTTGGTAATATGTTGTTGTTGTTTTTTTTTTTTTTTCCAAAAAAATACAAGATGGTGAATATTGAGTTATGGAATGATACTTTCTGTTGAGAACTTCATTCTTGGGAAGTTTTCATTCTGATGCTGTTTCCTTTATTGCCTGCTAGCTTGTTTGCTTTCTTGTCTGAAATAAACCTCACTCCTCTCAGTTTTTGGGAGTAATTTCTTGCTGTGCGATCACTGTCCCTCAAGCTTTTGGTCTTCTTCTGTCTTTCTTTCTTGCCTCCTTTCTTTGTCAAAACAATGTAGATCAAAGAAAAAGTTGGTAACTATAGTACATCTTGGGCGTAGTTGATGGCACTCTGGGCAGTGCTTCTCCCTTCTGGCTCCCTCTTTATTACTACTAAAGCTAAGAAGCTAAGTTGTGCATGTCTTGCCAGTCCCCAGCTGGTGCTGGTTGGGTCTATATTCTTAAATTAAAAAATAAAATTTGAACTTTTCAGTTTTCTTTAGAATTTCAGAAGCTATGCTGTTATATTTAGGACAGATGAGTAAAAGTTGACTAAACCCATGCAATCATCCTACGCAGTCATTTTACACACACACAAACACACACACACGTTTCTCTTTCATATTTATAAAAAGGGATTTCAGAGAACCCATTTGCATGTCCTACCCAATGAATGTAATATATATACATATATATATATATATATATATATGTAATATATACATTATAGATAGATGGACAGACAGACAGATCCATGGTAATTCTTAAAATCTCAAAAATTTCAACAGCATAGGTGAAACTTTCAGCAAAGTCTGGGAAAATGTTGTCCATTCTTCTGTTGTCACAGGCTTAAGAGAGTGTGAAAGAGAGAGCTCTACCTTGTTCTCTGTAGCAGAGAACCTGATGTTCTTAGTTCATAATATACCCCAACTAAGTATTCCTTGAGTGATGAATTGTGCTTGTGGATGAAATGCTATTTTAAAGCCAATAGTACAATATATTTCTTAGCCTCATTTGGAATGAAACCTGCAAAATGCAGGAACAAGTACATAGACATTTTCACACACTTGAAGAATAGTGCAAGGGCCAGCCTGGCAGCTTGGTGGACTAAAGTGCCTGCTTAGGTGGAGCACAGTGGTTGGGGTTCTAGACCCAGCATGCCATGCTGGCTCCACTCCACCCCATCCACCCCGGGGCATGCGGAGACAGTGATTGAGACTGAATATGGTGTAATATGCCTGTAATCCCAGCACTTGGAAGTCTAAAAACAGCAGAATCATTACAAGTCCAATCTACATAGTGAGACCCTGTAGATCCTACAGACCCCATTCTAAATATAAAAAAGAAAGAAGGAAAGTAGAGACAGAGAGAGAGAGAGAGAGAGAGAAAGAAGGAAGGAAGGAAGGAAGGAAGGAAGGAAGGAAAGAAAGAAAGAAAGAAAGAAAGAAAGAAAGAAAGAAAGAAAGAAAGAAAGAAAGAGAGAAAGAAAGAAAGAAAGAAAGAAAGGAAACCTTGATACTTGTTAAGGCCATCATTCAAAGCAAGACTTTGAGGCACTCTACAAAGAGCCTAACTAAACTCCTACATCTAGAGAGGCAAGAATCCAAAATAAGATGCACTGTTTAAGAAACAGTACTTACTAGGACTCTCTTGTCCCCTTACTTCCTCATCTGCTAAACGTACACTCATAAATAGAGTGGGAATAATAATGCTGTCAACTGCAGTCAAGGACTACATTTTGCGAGGAGTGTGAGACAGTAATCATGCAGTCTAAACCTGGCCCAACTCATCCGCTGGATAGGAGCCACATTCACACGTAGCTAAGGGAGCTGTGGAGCACCAGCTCTGAGCTACTAGGGTACATCCTCAACGTGACTGAGAGGTGCTAGGGAAGAAAAAAGAAATAACCATGCGACAAGTAGGCCATGAGAGAAGAGTGAAGGGGAAAAGAGAGGGATGGAAGGAAGGAGCGACGGGGGAAGAGGAAGGGAAAGCAGGGAAAAGGAAGGAGAAAGGGAGAACCCAGGCTAGAATTTAAAGTGTCTGTAGCTGGAAGGTTAATTCACTATGCACAAAATGAAAGTAACGATGCAATCTAGGAACTGCTAACTGTAAAAGATGCTGGAGTTCAAAGAGGAATATTTTTCTAAAAAACTTAAATAATGATGTGAAAACAAAATTAAAGTTGAGTAGATGTGAAAAACAATTGATTAAAACTTAAACAAATGAAAACTTAAACTGAACATATTTGAATAGAGAATGCATAATAGGAAGAAAATACTGCTGAAAAATTGTCCCAGAGTAAATTATACAAAATAGCAATTAAGACACAAAAAATGTAATTAAGAAACAATGAAATTAATTTTAAAAAATTCTATGTACATTTAATAAAAATTCCAGCAAGAGGAATTGGTGAAATGGCAAAAGAGTGAAATATAAAAGGTAAAAATTGAAAATGTTTCAGGATTGAAGAAAGGCAAGTTAGTAAAAAGAAAAATATCCAAAAAGAACAACCTAAAACTACCACATATCTCAGAACTAACATTATTTTGCAAAATTTCATTAGAACCATAAGGAATGCTTACATCATCATTCTAATTCATTACATAAAATATCTACTTATACTCATTTTTAATTTTCTTCCTTTTTTTGAGACAAGGTGTCACTATATAACTCAGGCTGAAAGTGAATTCATTTTTTAGTGTAGGCTGGCCTCAAACCCATGCCAATTCTTCGGTCTCAGCCTCCTAAGTGCTGGGACTGCACATGTGCACCACCTCTGGCAATTTTTTCTCTTTTAAGTATTTTTTTCTCATAATTTTTTTCTGTTAAGCTGTGATTGTTAATGTGCTACTTTCTTCATTAACTTTATTGAGAATCAATAATTATATAGCATATTAAAAATTATAGACAAATATTGAAATATTTAAGATGTACACAGTGAATTTTGGAGCAATATTTCTGAAATGGATATATAGCATGAGATTAATAATGGATTACACATTATAAATAAATTATTTACAAACTTAAATAAATATAACAATAAAAATAGTGTAAAATAAAAATGAAGAAAGCATTTACAGGTCAGTCATATAATAGTTCACTCTATGCCAAAATCAATAAATTTATATTCATATAATTAGAATTCTCAAAGTAGAAAGGAGTAGATAATAAATATTTAAAGATTTTAGATGTCAGAATTTAGTTGAATTATAATAATGGACTACTTTTTGAAGGCAGTATAAAACTCTATTTAAAAATGGAGACCCAGTTTATGTAATTATTGAAATATTAAGCATATTTAGCATAAATCTTTCTTATGATCACAAACTGGAAATCCAAGATGTTCTATAGCACATACTATCTTATGAGTAACAAAACACAAAGAAAAGCCATTGAGACCACAGTCCATAATGGACAATGGAATAGAAACCCAGCCACTATGTAGTAAACATATATTATTTACGAGAAGTCTTAAGAACTTCCTAGTGAAAGTGAAACTATTCTTCATCAAAACATTAGAGTAAGGAGACCAGCCAAATAGACCATATTTGTATTTATTTTGAAGAACTGGGACCACAAATGTTAGCCAATATAAGTAGTATAAGTACTAAAACATAAGTCACACATCTGAGTCAAAGGAATATAATTTGTAAAACATGATTGCTTCTTCAGAAATCATCACTTTATTTCAGTTTGTTTATAGATCTGGAATTATCTGATGCCATCACCTCTCCATGAAGACAGAACAAGGAACTCAGGATGTCACCCTGCCCCAGGACATGGAAAAAAAGTGAAAGGGAACAGACTGAATGAAGGACAGGATGAGCCAAAATCCTCTGGTCTGATGCCAGTGTGTGAAGGTGTTGCTGAAATCAACGATGGACCTACTGTGTTCTCTGAAAGCAGGATCTCTCACACCAACAGCTGACATGTCCAGTGGTGAGCTCCAACTCAACACTCAGCCTCACTTCCTCCCCAGAGGGCTCCCCCAAGCCTCACTACTCCTAGTTTCTGGCTCCTTCTTCCCCTCTTCCGCAACAAAATGGTCCTTTATTTATATTTCTGCAATGTTAGCAACATGTGGGGCCAGTAAAATAGCTCAGGGGCACAAGTGCCTGCCTGGAAAGTGCAAGGTCCTGAGTTTGATCCCCAGTTCTGCCCCCCCCAAAAAAGAGCAACACGTCACACAAGTTTGCCTAGCAGTAATAGCTGACCTTAGCCATACAGGATGTTTATCTCAGACCAGAGGTAACTTGTTTGCCTTAGGCTCTATGGCCTAGTCCCACCTACACACCTTTGGTCAATTTGCTTTGTTTTTTCAGAGGTTCCACTTGTCAGGTGTTCCATTGCAGTTAGAGAAGCTGTAGTTGGAGAAGTCTTTAAAAGACCTTTTCATACTTGATGCCAGTCCAAAGATTGTAGGTACTTGAATTCAGCAAACTATCCCACTTTGAACCAACAGTCCATATTAGTGCTGTGACATCCTATAACTCAGTGTTGTCAAAAATTTTCTGATCAAGGAGATTATGGGTCCACAAAGGAATGTGATTGATGATGTATAGCATGCCTAAGGAGAGGCACAGAAAAAAAAAAATTCTCTCAGGTCTTCACAGAGAGTGAAGTGGTCAAGCAATGGCTATGACTCATTCAAATGGCTGACCCTGAAAAATGATCTACAAGGTAGTGTAACTGGTTCCAGCATAAATCCTGAGGAGATATGACTGATCTTGTCAGATAGCAAATGTTACATTTTTAGTTGTACAGGTCTTGCTTTAACTTGGTCTTAACCATCCAGCAGAAAAGTACATAAAAATGAGGTATAAAAACACTGCCATGTTACATATTAATAGGCTAAGCTGGAAAAGGCTCAAGTCCTAACTGCTTCTGATCCCAATTCCATGTGCTCTGTTTCCTTCCTCTGTTCTCACACTTGCTGTTTGCCTCTGCAGGCCGCCTGAGGGCCCTGGCAGTCCTCAGGACTCCTTGCTTCCAAGTTACTCCCATGGAGAGGGCTGCCACCTGGCTTCTCAAGACCAGTGCCCAAAGAAGACCCAATATCCTCAGGTGAAACTAAGATCACAGCAGAATGGGAGTGAAGTGTTTCCAAAAAGATATTCAGAGGTGGAGTCTACTATCAGACTACCCTAGAGGTTATATTAGTTAGCCAGTCTGTTGATGGGCCAAAATTCTCAAGACAGAAAAGGGCTTATTTTGGCTGATAGTTTCAGGGATTCTTGCCATGATCTGTAGGCTCCAAGGCAGAACCATCACTGCAGAGGGGCATGAAAACAAAAGGCTGCTCAGTGTGTGATGTCCAGGAAGCAGAATGAGTGAAGAACAGAGAGGGCAAAAGGGAGGATACATTCTGTAAAGCTTTGCCTCCAGTGTACAGTTTCCAAATACTACACCCCATTTCTTTTCTTTTCTTTTCTTTTTTTTTTTTTTTTTTTTTTTTTTTTTTTTTTTTTTTTTTTTTTTTTTTTTTTTTTTTTTTTTTTTTTTTTTGTCTTTTTGAGACAGGGTCTAACTGCGCAGTTCAGGCTGGCCTTGAGCTCACTTTTGTAGCCCAGGCTGGTCTCGAACTTGCACCGATCCTCCTGCCTCAGCCTCCCGAGTGCTGGGATTACAGATGTGCGCCACCACACCCGGCTCACCCCATTTCTTAATAGTTATGAACTCATCAACATGCTCCATGTCCTTACCACCTATCAAAAGCTTCATATCTAAATAGTTGAACCTGGGTAAGGGGCATTTCTTACCCAGATCACCAGGTAATCTACGTGAGAGAGCTGCGTGACCCTGGCTGCTGCTGACCACTATTCTTATAATAGAAACTGGGCACTGTGGAATCCATTTCCAAGAAGCATTAGGAATTTCTAGCTGGCGACAGCAGAGCATTCACCGAGCACAGTGACTGCACAGGTTACACAGCTTTGAAGGTAGATCTGAAGACAGAAGCTAGGGCACAGAGGACAGGCTTGTTCCATAGGAGCCAGATGCAGGAGAAGCCATGCGAATCATGGGAGTCTGCCGCGAGAAGCCTGTGAGCACCAAGATGGAACCTTCTTCTAGCAGTGCCTTTACTTCCATGTAGGCAGCTTACCATGGTGCAAGCAAGACAAGCAAAATATCTCTTCTGATCAAAAATCATGAGTAAATTTGGAGCTAATGGGACAACAAGTACATCTGACTCACAGAAAGAGGAAAGGTCAAGTGACTAAAACTTGATTCATGAATGTGACAATGAAAACCCCAGTGCATTAAACCCAGAATTGTAAGGAGTGAAGTGGAATCTTTTAACCGACATCGAACTTAACCCCATAAACATTTATTTTTCTAATTTTTTGCTAAGGGAAAATGTTCCATTTAAAAGCATCAGTTAGTTCACAACACTTTCCACTGAGGGTCACCTACTACTTGGCTCTGGCACACAGTTTGTTTGTTTGTTTGTTTTTACCACAGCAGCTGCAGCCTTAGGCCCTATTGCTTAATCTTCCAATTGGTTATCAAAGCATACCTTTGCCACGGAGCTTTGCCAGTTTACTCTTTTGCTGTTGCTTCTTTCAGTGGATTTCTAACAGTTTCCTTTTCTTTCTTTCCTCAAAGGCACAGAGGAAAAAGTTGAGTCATGTATTCAGCGGTCATCTGTTGTCTTAGAACTATTGACTGAAATAGAGGATTAAGATACATTTGACATCCAGACCCATTAGGTCTTTTCCTGCTCTGGGCAGATTCGTGGCTTTTGGCTCTGCTACCTGCTTGGCAACTGAATGAAACTGACGGATGTGGCAATGAAAACCCCAGTGCATCAAATCCCAAATTTTATGGTTTTATAAATGTGACTGAGAGAAGGACTCACCACAGGCATCTGGGATTTCTCTTGTCTAAAGAATGTTGCCCAAATTGCTAGTGTGTGGCTCCTCACATGACGGTGCTTGGAAAGAACAACCTGAGGAAGACAGACTGGTACCAAAGGCTCAGAGTCCTGCTCAGGCCTCAGGCTTTGCAAAGTGCAGTGGGCAGGTCATGACTCAGCTTCTCCCCAGGAAACCTTCTTCATGCTGCAGTGTTCAGAACGGTGGTGAGGGAAGAAGGAGGGCAGGGAGACAGAATGACTTCTAGAATCCTTTTCCTCTCCATCTTCCTCCTTGAGAGCTGTGCATAGGAGTGCCACGGACCTACTCCCTCTCTCCTGAATCTGCTTACGCAATAGTGTGGATTCTGAACTCTACAAAGACAGAAGGGCTATTTCTATTGTTTCCTTGGAGTGCTCTGACCTACTGAAATGGTACGCTCACATGCTACCACGTAAATCACTTTTTAAACACTGTTTAAACACACACAGTGATAGTATGTGATGGTCAGCCCAATCTCTCCCTTTTACTTCTCTTAGGATCTACATTGATACCTACAATTTGAATATCTGTGTGTTAACTTCATGGACCATTCCACTTTTAAAAAGCTGTTTAGTTAAACAGTCACCTATTAAAGTCTTCTGTCAAGAAAGACTTGTAACTGAAAGACTGACTTAGCTCATTCTGAATGTGAGAACTATTACTATAGAAAGCTCAGACTTTGTAGTTCTGTCATGTCAAACAAGTAGTTCTATTGGGCTTAAGAGAAAATAACGTTTATACAAAAGAGTTAGGATTTTTAAAAAGCTGGGCAATGAAAGTCCTTACAGCACACAAGATTATAGTAGAAACTCTGAGTAGATCAGACCCAACAACATATTTGGGCAACACCACAGAACTGTTACCTGATTATTTCTTTTGGTGATTATATGCAGCCCAATACTACATATATAAGGGTTTCCTGGTTTCGTTTATATCCCCAATAAGTCATATAAGTCACAGGGATAAGGGTGGTTTTCTTTTTTTAAATTATAACTATTAATGGGAGATACTACATAGCCAGGCAGGAACATCAAGAGTATGCAGGTGGAGGTATTTCTTTATTCCCATTCCAACTATATTATTTCAACTCATGAATAACTAGATGGGGTTTGTGGTCTTTTCAAATCAATGAAGTGATTTGTAAGATAAAAGGGTAATTTACATTTACTATCCATATATCCGTGTCATTTCTCCCCTCCTCTAAGCCTGATATATATGGTTGTTTAGGAACATGTCAAGATTAAAGTCAGGGTCCACATGATGAATATGCAGGTCTTCATATCAAACACGGTGATTCATGATAATGTGATCATTTGTCAATGTTAAGTCATCAACATTCACAGAAGGCCAAGCACACTGTGCCCCTCCCACAACTCCAGCCAAAGCTGTCTGGGTCTCCACCCCCAAGAAAAACATCAGTCCTTCACCACAGCATGATACACCACTTGTTAGCAACCTCAGAAATAAGAAAAATAACAGGGGTGTTTGTGTTCAACTGCTGCATATTAAAAATGATTCCCTTTGTTCCTAGGTATTAAGAGCACTCACTTGTGGATGGCAGTCTTAGTTAATTTCTAAAAGCTCTACTGTAATTATTTTCTCCTCTAAGTAACTGATATATTTCCACAGTAATATAATTTTGAGACAGAGCAATTAAAACAGTAGGCAGAATCCTTTTCCTATCTATATCTAGAATCTAGAAAAATAAAATAGACCATAGTTCTATCTATCTTTGTAGTCAGATAGACCAGTAAGACAAAAAAAAGTCTGCTCAAATGCAGCTCTTTGGTGGACAATTTCATTTTACCAGATCATCACTAATTACTCCTGAATAATGTTCTGAGAGGCTGAGGCCAGAAGACAGTATTTTCAGGCTAACCCTGGAAACTTTGGGATTTTGTATGCCGTTGTCTCAAAATAAAAGAAACCTGAAAGGAAGGTGGAGTAGTAATGCCTTGTGCTCTATCCCAAGTGCTACACATAAAACATGTAATGCTATCTCTTCTGAGTGAAATTTTTCAGAATGTATGTCTAGTAACACCAGCTTAGCAACAGATGGATTCTGCTTTGACACTTTTAATACTTTTAAATTTAACCATTCAAGACAATGGGGCTTATTATCACATCATGTGTGTGATTCTTAACTTAGGAGACACTGGTATGCTTATAACTGACTCTTTACCCTACATGATTAACTGGCAGCAGTGGAAAAATATTCAGCTGTCCTAGCTGGTGAGGAGTGTGCCACCAATGACAAGGAAATATTTATACTCTAGAATGTTGACTTTATCATTTCTTCAATTGTTTATATCTTTTAAAACGTAGGATTGGAGGGCTGGGGAGATAGATGAGTGGAATAAGTATTTGCCTGGCAAGTGCAAGGTCCTGAGTTCAATCATTTCATCAAAAGGCAAAGATGTATCCTTCCTTGCCTTTTGATGAAAAATGTAGGGCCAGAGAGATAGCTCAGCAGACCGAGCACCTGCTTAGGCAAGTACAAAGATAGGAGTTCGATCCTTGGTGACACATGCCTATAATCCCAGTGCTGGGGAGGCTGAAAACAGGAGGATCTCTATGAGTTTGAGCTGCATAGTGAGACTCTTGTGAAAAAATACATAAATTTTAAAAAATAAAGGCATTAAAAATGTATTATGGAAGTAGAAGTTTTAAATTGCCTATGAGGGCTCTCAAAGTAAGTTCTATCAGTTTATCAAGTTTAAAAAAAATCTTTGTATCCACACACACACAGAAAGAAGTGAAGTATCTTTATGAGATCTGAGATGCAATGTATAGAGCTAAAATACTAGACACTTGGAAAACTCTAACTGCCCAAAACTTCTGTGAGACTTATGAAATCTGCATAACATCAGAGTGCCATCTGCATGCCTGTCCTCAAAGCTCCCACCAAGTGTCATTCAAACACCACCGAGAATTCCTAATGTTCTTCAAGTGGTTTACAGAGTATCACCACTTCCAGTTTTTTTTTGGTACCAGGAGGCAAACTGTCCTACCTTTCATCCTAGCACAAGCCATGTCTCTTATGAGCCTTTGTGTAAGGTAGTCATTCATGAGCCTCTAATGCAGTGGTTCTCAACCTTTCTGATGCCATGACCCCGCAATACAGTTCCTCATGTTTCGGTCACCCCAAACCAAAAAAAAAAAAAAAAAAATTGGTGGCTACTTCAAAACTGTAATTTTGCTACAGTTATGATTCAGAATGGCTTTAAGGTGACCCCTGTGTTTTGGTCGTTCGACCCCCACTGGGGTCGCGACTCACAGGTTGAGAACCACTGCTCTAATGCTCTCTCCAGTTTGAGAGGCCACTCAAGTCCACATCTGTGCCTTTCATGTCTCTGGACTTTGCTGACTGTTTTTATAGAGAAGAAAACACCTGGATTATATCAATTCTCATTGTCTACTAATTACTACTAATGAACTAAGCGAATTCCTCTTACATTCACTGTTTGCAGTTGCATAATTAATTTCCATTATTTATACTCATCGCCATTAAATGACATGACCTAATTCTCCTTACAGAATGGCTATATTTCCCAAAATAGAAGAGCATTCTGTACATAAGGTTGTACTTCTCCATAATGCCAGCTTTTTACTTAAGAGCTAAATTCTCTTCTTTTAAAGAACTAAATTCTTCAGGTGCATAGAACATGTAGTGTTCCCCTCAACACAAAGCCGAAAGCCTCTCCTTAATAAAGAATATTTTATAATAATACATATGATACACCCTGTTTCTGTCTTTGTTTTTGTTTTTCATGGCTTTTTTTTTTTACTTTTAAAAATTTCCCATGGTTGGTTAGAATATATTTTGTTTTGATGTTTATATCAGTATGTTTGGATGTCAGGCTTAGTCTTCTGAAAATGAAGTTCAGGCATTTTGTACAGCAGAACCAATGTCCATCACTTTCCATGCATTAAGTTTAGTGAGATGTTATATGTAAGACCTGATTTATTATTTCTTCCCTGTACAGTTATAAATGGAAAGATTACACTATCTGATTAGTAGTTTCTTCAAACACTGCATATAATTTGTGGCTGCAGAATATTGTAATTTGTCGTACGCTGTTGTAATGAAACAACTGAAGATATGTTTAATAAATACTGTATTGGAAATAACATAGAGATAAACTTATTAAAAATTTAAAAATAAACATTAATTTCCTAATGTATAATATGTAAATAATAGAAAATAAATAAAATAAATAATATTTTAGTATCATTTAAATTTGTATCTATCAAATTACCAGTGATGTTAAACATCCTTTCATATTTCTATTATTTGTCATATGTGTTTCTTCATCCTACAAGTATGTATTCATCTCAGGTCCGTTTTTGTTGATTGGATCTTTGAATTGGAGGGTTGAGTTTTTCCAATTCTTTATATGTTCTAGATAGACCTCCTTTATCTGAGGGACAATTCGCAGAAATTTTTTTTCCTACCCCATGGACTTCTCATTTGGTTAATTTATTTTACTGTGTTAAAAAGCTTTTAATAAAATGAGATCCCAATTGATTCTTTGAAATGTTTCTCATGCAGTCATGATTTTGAACTATGAACTCCTATGTCTTCATGATTTCTACCTAGTTTCTCTTCCAGTAAATTAATATTAAGATCTTTAATCCACTTTTACTTTATTAGTGCATGGTGGTAGACATGGATCTATTTCTAGCCTTTGGCATATTTTAAAGCCAGCTTTTCTAGTACCATTTGTTTGGGGGATTTAGGGAGGGTGTTTTGTTTTGCTTTATCTTGTTCTGTTTGTTTGTACTTTAGGGAAGGGTCTACAGGGTGTTCAAGGTCTCACTACTAGATTGGGCTCATAGTGATCTGCCTGTTTACAGCCTTCTAAGAGCTGGGATTATAGGCATGCCACCATACTCAATCTCAATTGCAATCCCAGTGCACCCCGAGGGCAGGACCAGCATGGTACACCCGGGATTCAAACTCTTGGCCACTACACCTGCTTCCAGGCACTTTAATCCACTGAGCTATTTGGCTGGCCCTTTTTTCTAGCACTATTTGTTAAGGAAGCTATCTTTCTTCCAGTGAATATGCTTGGCCCCTTTGTTAAAGATAAAGTAGCTGAGTAAGTTTGTAGTTCTGTCAGCATCTTCTAATCTGTTCCATTGGTCCTCAAGTCTGATTGTTTTGCCAATACCATGCTGATTTTATCATAGTAGCTTTGTAGTATAACTTGAAGTCAGGGATTATGATGTATCCTTCCTTGCCTTTGTTGCTCAGGATTGCCTTTGCTCTCCTGGTTCCAAATGAATTTTAGGAATATTTACTATAGTACTATGATGAGATATGATAATGGTATTTTGATTGTGGTTGCATTAAATCTGTATAACAATTTTGGGAGTTTGGTCATTTTCAAAATGTTGGTTCTTCCTACCAATAAGCAAAGAATATCTTTGCACTTACTGATATCCTCTTCAATATCCTTTTGCAGAGCATTATAATTTTCAATATATAGATCTTTACTTCCTTTGTTAGACTGATTCCTAAATATATATATTTCACTTTCTTGGATGGTATTGTGAAGGTTGTGGTTTCTCTAGCTTCTCTCTCTCTCTCTCTCTCTCTCTCTCTCTCTCTCTCTCTCTCTCTCTCTCTCTCTCTCTCTCTCTCTCTCTCTCTATCTCATCCGAGAGAGAATAACCATCATCAAGTTGTGCGTGGTGGTGCACACCTGTAAACCCAGGGCTTGGGAGACTAAGGCAGAAGGATCAGTGCAAGTTTGAGGCTAGCTTGGGCTATAAAAGGGAGCTCAAGGCCAGCCAGAGCTATACAGTGAGACCTTGTCTCAAAAAGACAAAAAAAAGAAAAGAAAAGAAAGAAGGAAGGAAGGAAGGAAGAAAAAAAGAAAAGAACAGAACAGAACAGAAAAGAAAAGAAAAAAGAAAAGAAACCAATGACAAATGCTAGAAAGATTATGGAAAAAAGGACACTTCTCCACTGCTTATGGGAGTATAAACAGTACAGTCGCTGTGGAAATCAGTGTGGATATTCCTCAAAAACTAGGATTAGTGATTCTGTTTCATTCTGCTATTTCCCTTCTGGGATTCCATTTCATTCTACTATTTCCCTTCTGGGTATGTTCTCATAAGAATTAAAAACATTATACTACAGTTAAATATATGCACTCACATTTATAGCAGCACAATCTGTATTAGCTAAAACTTGGAAACAACTCAAATTCTCGTCATCCCAGGGTTGTATAAGATGCTCTTTTTATACAATGGAGTACTACTCAGCCACAAAAACAGGTAAGCTTGAGACTTTCGTAGGCAAATGGATGCAACTTGAGACCATACACGTAAGTGAAATAAATCAAACTCACATGTATAAATATTGCATAGTCTTCCACGTGAACAACAAGAAGCAAATTTTAAATGTATGATAGATATTACGAAATAGGAAGAAATTGTTAAAAAGAAACTAGAATGAGGAAGAAACAGTAATTAAGAGGGAAAAATATAATACTATTGGTACTGGTATTGGTAATACAATACTATTGGTATTCCTTAGGTCAACAAAACAGAAAGTTTATGCATATATATATATATATATATATATATACATATATATATATATATATTATACTCTGAGCAACTACTTTAAAGAAACAACATGTAATGTAGCAACTATTGTTATTCTATTATTTTGTTATCAATTTTTGCTTTACTTTTTTTTTTTTTTTTTTT
>PVJA010029942.1:5861-26313 GCA_004027025.1 Myocastor coypus
TTTTTTTTTTTTTTTTTTTTTTTTTTTTTTTAAAGTTGTTTTTTTTATTTTTTAATTTTTTTTTCTTGTTTCAGAACCTTTGTTTGTTTATTCACTCATTTTTTATGGCCCGCTCAGCCTGCCAGGGCAGGGCTGGCACAGCATGTGGTGCCGGGAATCGAACCGCGGTCCCTGAAGCCGCCCAAGCTCCCAAGCAGGCGCTTTAGACCCCTGAGCCATCCTGCCTGGCCCGACTTCATGGTTTTTGAAGAGAAATCTGCCATTATTCTGATGGGTTTTCCTCTAAATGTGATCTGTTTCTTTTCTCTAGCAGCTTTTACTATATTATTCTTCTGGGGGATTTCTGGGATCTTGACTATTATACGTCTCGATGTGTGTTTAGTCAGTTTGATGTCATTTGGAATTCTATATGCTTCAGTTACTGAGTATCAGATTGTTTTCTCATATTTGGGAAGTTTTCTGCTATTACTTCTGCCCATATTCTTTTTATATCCTTTGTATTGAGTCCTTCCTTCTCATTGATTCTTATTAAGCTCATGTTCTTTTTTGCATCATCTTGCAGATGTTGAGTTATTTTTTTCTGCATCTTGGTTGTTTTTAAGAGATTCTTCCTTAACTTTTCACTGGCCACATCTGTGTATTTATGATCTGAAACTGTATCTTTATTTTCATTCATGCAGTATTGCCAGCTTGTGATTGAGATTTTATTTTCTTGTATATCTTTTACAAACTGTTCCATGTAATTTATTTCTTTCCTATATTGCTCATTCTAGGATTCCATCATTTTTATATTGTCTAACTTTTTTATCAGCATCTTCTTTAGAGACATTTATTAAATTTTTCATCATAGTTACCCTTTCTTTTTTTCCTGCAGAGGTTGTTTCTGCTCTCATTTCCTCTCTGTCTTTTTGCAATTGTTCTTTTCCTTCAGATGCTATGAAGTTAGAGATGACTTTTTTTTTTTACTTCAGAGGTTATTTCTCCTCTCATTCCCTCTATGCTTTTCTGCAGCTGTTTTTTTTTTTTTTTACTTCAGACTGTAGTAATTCAAAGATTTCTTTTTATACTTCATGTGTTATTTCCAATCTGAGTTCTTTTATACATTTGTGCATTTGTTTGTTTAGTTGAGATGCTACTAATTTAGAGATTTCAACTGCATGATTCCCATTTTCTTCTACGGTAGTGTCTCCTGTATTTGTTCCGGTTGGGCTAGGGACTCGAGATTGCATTTTGCTCCTTTTCTGTATCATTCTGTATATCAGTGTCCTTTCGTGCAGAGCTTTGGTGAAGTTATCCCATTAGCGTCTACTGAAATTTGGATCTGGATCTACCAAGTTTGATCTTGTCCAGATGTGCCTAGCTTGGTCTAGCTTCTGTGCTCAGCTTCTTCAGCTGAAGCTTTTGGCTGAGAGCCTGCTGTGCTCCTCTGGCAAGATGTTCAGCTCCTGGATTAGCTGGTAGGGTCTGACCCCCAGCCTCTCTTGCAGGGACTTTTACTGGAGGGCTCCGCAGCAGATGCTGGAGCTGAGTTCTGGGCAAGGTAGAAGTTCCAGTGGTGCAAAGGAACAGGCCTAGTATATCTGTCTACCTGTCCTCTAGTCATGAGTTGTGGGCAGGGGTGGAGTTCTGGTGGAGGTGCAGAGGTTGCTGGCTGAGATGTCCTACCTACGTGTCGTGGGTAGGTTGGGGCTGCTGTGGGCAAGGCCTGAGTTCTGGTGGCAGGGGGAGCCTGCAGGCCGGGAAGTCCTACCTACATGCCTGCCGGCTGGTCGATTGGGGCTGTTGTGGATGGGTTCCAAGCTCTGATGGTGGGGCATGGGCCTGTAGGCTGAGAGGTCCTACCTGCGCACCAGTTGATCGCTCAGTCAGGGCTGCTCAAGTCGCGCTGGACCTGCCTGCTGGGTTCGCTGAGCTTCTGGTGCGCTGGGGGAGGTCTCACTCATGCTGCAGGCCTGGCTGCTGGGTCGGCAGGGCTCCAAAGATCTTCTCTTTAATGTGATTTCTTTCATTAGGATCAGAGTATGATTTCTCACATTAATCATATTTCCAGGGTGTCACTCCAGCCTTTGTCCTTGAATGCTTCTGAAAGGGCTGAGCATTAGTGCAGGTTCTTTCATGTTCGTTATGCTTATACAGCTTCTCTTCAGATTCCAAGTACTTATCTGGCTTCAGTACAGTGTGAACTATGAAGGGTGCCATCAGTGCCAAAGGCCCAATCGGGAGTTTTCTACAAGCAAGGCTTTCATTTGGTTCTAAACCACCTTATTCCATGTGGACATTAGCATCTAGAGTCCAAAGAAATATTTCTTCATACTGCTTCCAGGCTTCATAGATTTCTCTTGTAAGTTTTGTATGTCAGACTTTTGCTCTAGCAGCCACATTCTTAAAGATTTTCCCTATCACATCTCCGGAGTTTCTTTGAGGATGGATTCAGCAAAGCCCCGTCTTCCATGGCGAAGTTCACAGCCACATCCTCAAAGGTCACTGCCTTCACTGAATGGCTGGAGGGTTTCCCTGGTCCTTCCTACACACTTTTCTGCTGGTAGAAATCCTAAATCAAGGTGATCTTCCCAGCGGGGTGGCTGTCAGCATTTTGCTCCTCTATTTTTTAAATCTGCATTTCCTCTAGATTCACTAGCCATATCCTTCATTGTGGTTATTATCTCTTTTGGTTTGAACATTGGTAGAAATGATTTTTTTTTTTTTTTTTTTTTTTTTTTGGTGGTACTGGGGATTAAACTCAGGACTTTGTGCTTGCCAGGCAATTGCTTATTCTACTGAGCTATCTCCCTGGCCCTCATCATATCTTTTATTATATTTAATTATTTCTAACTTCTTCCCTAAAGACTCAGTCATCTGCTTTTTTACTTCCACTGCTACCATTTTAAAAGTTCATCAGGATGGATTTTGATTTCTTCTGCCCCAGTGGCCCCCTGAATTTCCATTGAGGTTGCATCTTGCTTTTATATTTTATTTATTTATGTATTTATTTATGTATTTGCTTATGCAACTTATTGTCTTTTTGAGACAGAGTCTCACTGAGCTGAGACAGGGTCTCAAGGCTGGCCTTGAGCTCATTTTTTTTTTTTTTTTAAGCCCAGGCTGGTCTTGTACTCCTATGGATCCTCTTGCGTCAGCCTCCCAAGTGCTGGGACTACAGGTGTGTACCACCACGGCCAGCTGCATCTTGCCTTTATTGATTCTCATTTTCTATTTAAATTTTTTTCCGTATTAATGTTTGTGAAATGCTTTTGGTGGTTAGCTTTATTACTAGAATCAAGATCTCTTTAGGAAGTGACAACATTTTTTTTTTTTTTTTGTCTTTTTGAGACAGGGTCTCACTGTGCAGTTCAGGCTGGCCTTGAGCTCACTTTTGTAGCCCAGGAAGGAAGTGACAACTTTTCTGATGGCTTCTGTTTTTTAGCTTTTGAGTGCTGGGAACTGTGGAAGCTGAAAAATCAGCCAGAGATGTGTACGGAGGGTTCAGCCTCAGTGCTCAAGAAAAACAAGCTACCTCAGCCCTGGGATAAACATCCTGTCTGGTTAAGGTCAGCTATTAGTTGTTAGATGACCTTGTGTCACATGTTACTAATTTTGCAAAGGTATGAATAAATATCTGTTTTGTTTCATGGGTGGGTTCCTCTCATCAAAAAGGCAGATAAGCTACCACCTAGACCAGCTTTTGTCTTCTTGTCTATCTTTTTCTCATTCCTACTGCAATACCTCACTCAGTAGAACCAATCACACCAAGACCAACGGATCCCTACATTTAAGTCTGTCCCAGGATAATGCCTCCTCGATTTATTAGGGATGGGAAGGAGCTAACTGTTGGGCTATCCGCCTAGTTCTTTGGTACTGGATGATGGTGTTGTTTATGACATCTAGAAAAACTTCATGTTGTCATACAAATAAGAATAACTGATCACAACTATGTCATTTTGGCTAAATTGGTACAATCAGTAGCAAAAATAGCATCAATCATAGTATCAAAAATGACAAACTGGGTCTGGGAAGATAGCTCCATGGAACAAGTGCCTGCCTGGCAAGTGAAAGGTCGTGAGTTTGAACCCCAGTCCCCCCCCCCACACACACAATGACAAACTAATAGCTATTAATTTGCCACCTTGAACTACAGGCACAGGATTTATAGTTACATAACAGCATCTAAAACAAATCAGAACATTATGTACAATAAATTTCCACTAATTAGAGTGATTTTACCTCCAAGGGAGGAAACGTAAAAGGGAAAAGAGAAACAGTAGAGAAATCACAGAAGAAAAAGAGATTAAAAGAATGACTAAAATTACAAGGAAGATTATCCAAGCTTTGGAAACTGGTGAAGAAGATAGGAGGGAAAGCAAGAAGGAAAACATATAATAAGAACAAAAGAAGACACCCCTCCAATAATATTGACACTCACAAAAAAACTCAGTATATATCAGGAAAAAGCAACTCTCTCCAAACCAAAGATGGAAAATGGTTCTTTGTAATTCCAAGCCTGTGGTTATTTGCTGGTATCTACTGTTTTTTGGTAGTGTCCAACTCAGGACATGACTGTACTGTCTCTGGTAGACAAAGGATGCTGACAGAGCCTGGATGTGTGCTAGTTCATCCCAGCAATCATGCAGCAGAATTAAGATGGGGTGCTCAATAATTCCAGCAAGCCTGAAGTAGAATTTGGGCAGGTTCTGCTGCTTTCAACTCCACAGAAATTCAGGCTGATCTCAATCTTTGATTGTGAGATTTGCACTTGAGTTATTCAGCCTATACCACTTGGGTGTCTCTTGCTGGCATGACCACATCTTTCTGGTCCTGGAAATATGAAGTTGTCTTTCATCCAGTCACTGTGGGATGTCAACATTTGGATCCTAGAGAGGAAGTCAACCTATAGCTCCTCCAGGTCCCACGTTCAGTCTGCCCCTTCCCAAAATGGTATCTGGGCAAGCACTCTTTCCAGGAGGCCTGGAAGTTGCTCAGATAGGATTCTTTCACCAGGTCTTATGGGGCATGGCATCTACTGCTCTGTTCCAGTGGTGCAATATCTCCCGGATTCACTTGCCCTCGTTGTGTCTCTGTAGGTGTGATCCTCCCTTTGATCTCTCTCCCTGGGGAGACCGGGAGAAAGTGACATTTATTCCCTCCATTTTCTACCTGCAGTTTCTCTGTGGCTCCAGCTCCAATTATCCCTTTAGATTCTTCCTGGGTCCTGGGGATCAACCTCCCTCTTTCTCTTCTTTCTTAAGTTGTTATTTTTCAGAGTCTAGATTCCATTTCCATCTTTTTTTTTTTTTTTGTTTTTTTGTTTTTCTGTGAAGGGTCTCACTACTAACTCATAGTGATCCTCCAGATTGTACCTCCCAAGTGCTGGGATTATAGGCATGTGCCACCATGCACAGACTCTGTCGTGGGCTCAGCGTGCTCTAGAGCGGGACCTGCGTGGCAGCCGAGTCTAGACTCCAAATCTTGAGAAGGTTGATGTTTATCTGCTTACTACTCCACCATCTTCCTGGAAGCTCCTTAGCATTGTTTTAATTTGCATTTCTATAGTGGCTAGGGATGATGAACATTTTTTCGTGTATTTGTTGACCACTTTACACCTTCTTCTGGGAAGTGTCTGTTCATCCCACTTGCCCAGTTCTTGAGTATTTTACTTTAGGGTGATTAACTATGTTGAATTCTTTATACATTGTAGATATTAATTCTCATTTGGAGGAATAGTTGGCAAAACCTTTTTTGCAATTCCATAAGTTATCTCTTTACTTTGCTAATTAATTTCTTAGCTGTGCACAAGCCTTTTAATTTGATGTGGTTTCATTTGTTGATTCTGTTATTTCTTGTGCAATTACTTCTTATAGGAAATCCTTTCCTATACCAAGTACTTCAAGAGTTTTACTGATTTCATCTTTAATTTGTAGTTTAAATATTTGTGTTTTAATATTTATATCTTTGACCCATTTTGAATTTAATTTAGTATATGATGAGAGCCATGGGCCCATTTCCGGTCTTCTACAAACAGTTACCCTAGCACCACTTACTGAATAGGCCATCTTTCCTCCAATGAATGCTTTTGGTCCCTTTGTCAAGGATTCAAAAGCTAAATGTGTGTAAGGATGTTTCCCTATCCTCAGTTCTGCTTCACTGGTCCACTCATCTAGTTTTGTTTCAGTTCCATGCCATTTAAAAAAAAATCATTGTTGCTTTGCAGAATAGTTTTCCTCCCTCTTCAGCTTGATAGTCATAGTGGGTTTGCCAAAAATGGCTTTTATAGTCTGAGGTATCATCTGTTTTTTTAAACATTGATTGGATGTTATATTTTTCAAAGGCCTTTACTGTATTGCATAATTTTTGTCTTTGCCTCTGTGTATGTGATGCATTATATTTATTAATTTATGTGTGTTAAACCAGTTCATATGCCTTGGATAAGGCCAGCTTGGTCATGAGTTATGACCACTGTAATGATTCACTGCATTATGTTCACCAGTATCTTGTTGAAGACTTTTGCATTTATATTTGTTATGGGAATTGGCCTGTAGTATTATTTTTTTCAATGAATGTGCAGTTTTGGTATCAGGGTAATGCTGGCTCAAAGGAATGAGTTTGGTAATCTATCTTCCCTTTCAATTTCATGGAAGCATTTGAGTAATACTGGCATTAGTTCAGCACTGAAACTAGACATTGTGAACATACATATAGTGTTCCACCCAACCACTTCTGAATACATATTTTTTCAGCTGCACAGGGGACATTTTTCCAAAACAGACCACATATTAGTGCATAGATCAGTTTAAGTATATGCAAGAAAACAGAAACTATCCCATACATATTATCTGACCACAGTGTAATGAACCTGGAAATAAATGACAAAAGAAACCAGAAGAACCCCACAAACACATGGAAATTAAAGAACACCTTTCTAAGCTACCAGTGGGTCACAGATGAAATTAAACAAGAAATTAAACAATATTTACATTTTAATGAAAATTAAAACACAACCTGCTGGCATTTATGGGATGCAATGAAAGCAAGTTTTAGAGGGAAATTTATAGCTTTGAACTCATACGTTAAGAAAACAGAATGGGAACAAAGAAATACTCTCATGCAGAACCTAAACTGATTAGAGAAGGAAGAGAAAATGAAATAAAAAATCCAAAGATAGGAGGAAATTATAAAGATTAGAGCAGAAATTAACTCAATTGAGATGAAGAAAACATTACAAAGAATTAAAGAATCAAAAAGCTGGTTCTTTGAAGGATTAAATAAAATTGATAAGCCCCTAGCTAATCTCATCAAAAAGAGGAAAGAAGGGACTCAAATTCAAGCAATAAGGACTGAAGAAGGTGAAATTACTACTGACCCAGCAAACATTCTGAGGATTATTAATAGCTACTAAGAGAATCTTTACTCTCACAGAATTTAAGACACAGATGAAATGGACAAGTTCCTAGAAAGGTACAAATTAACAAAACTGATTCAAGAAGATATAAGATCTCTTAATAACCCAATAACAGTCAACAAAATACAAAATGTAATAAAAAGCCTACTGACAAAGAAAAGTCCAGGTCCCAATGGATTCACCACTGAATTCTACAAGAAATTTACAGAAGACATAGCCCAATGCTCTTCAAAATCTTCCATGAAATTGAAAAGGAAGCAATCCTCCCAAATTCATTCCTAGAGGCAAGTATTACACTGATACCAGAACCAGAGAGAGATGCAACTAAAAGAGAACTACAGGCTAATTTCTGTCATGAACATAGAAGCAAAAATCCTCAATTAAATCCTCACCACTAGAATACAACAAATCATCAAGATTATACAGCATGATCAGGTAGGATTCATCCCAGGGATTCAAGGTAGGTTCAATATATGCAAATCTATAAATGTAATGCACTATATCAATAGAACCAAAGCCAAAAATCATATGATCATCTCAATTGATGTAGAAAGGGCTTTTGACAAAGTCAAACACTTATTCATGCTCAGAGTCCTGCAGAAAATTGGAATAGGGCCTCTACCTCAATGTGATAAAGGCCATCAATGACAATCCAGCAGCTAACATAATTCTAAATGGAGAAAAACTGAAGTCTTTTACTCTAAGATCTGGTATAAGGCAAGGATGTCCTCTATTGCCAGTCCTATTCAATATAGTTATGAAATCACTACCTAGAGCCATTAG
Organism: Myocastor coypus; assembly: GCA_004027025.1. Taxonomy (NCBI): domain Eukaryota; kingdom Metazoa; phylum Chordata; class Mammalia; order Rodentia; family Myocastoridae; genus Myocastor; species Myocastor coypus. The sequence continues at coordinate 14,038 of PVJA010029942.1, forward strand.
ATGAGAGAGAGAGAGAGAGAGAGAGAGAGAGAGAGAGAGAGAACAATAAAAGGAATAAGTATAGGTAAAGCAAAAGTTAAATTATCATTGTTTGCAGATGACATGATAATCTACTTGGAAGACTAAAAAAACACAACCAAGAAGCTGTTATAATTAATACACAAATTTAGCAGTGTAGCAGGATACAAAGTCACCACACAAAAGTCAATAGCATTCCTCTACACAGATAACGAACACACAGAGAGAAATTAGAGAAACAATACCTTTTACAATCACACCGAAGAAAACGAAATAATTGGGAATTAACCTAACTAAAGAAGTAAAACAGTTTTTCAATGAAAACTACAGTATTATGAAAAAAGAGATCCTAGAAGATTTCAGAAAATGGAAAGATATTCCCTGCTCCTGAATAGGAAGAGCCAACATTGTGAAGATGGTCATACGCCCTAAACTGTTATACAGATTCAATGCAATACCTATCAAAGTATTATCAACATTCCTCACAGACTTGGAGAAATCATCCCTAAAATTTATTTGGAACCAAAAAAGGCCTAGAATTGCAAATATAATTCTGGGCAATAAAGACAAAGCAGGACGCATTACAATCCCTGACCTACAGTTATACTACAAAACTACAGTGATAAAATCAGCATGAAATTAAAAAAAAAACCTGAAGATCAATGGAATAGACTAAAAGATGCAGAAGCAAATACAAACACTCTCAGCCACCTTATCTTCGACAAAGGGGCCAAACATGTTTACTGTAAGAAAGATAGTCTCTTTAACAAATGGTGCTGGAAAAAACTGGCTCTCCACATGCCAAAAGCTAAAACTTGACTGAGGTCTGTTGCCATGCACTAAACTAAAGTCAAAATGGATTAATGATCTAAATATTAGAACAGAAACATTAAATCTCCTGGAAGAAAAATTGGAGAAAATCTTGAAGACATAGGGGTAGGAAAAGAATTCAGGATGAAAATCAAAATGCACATTAACAGTTGAAAGAATGATCAACTTGGACCTCCTCTGGCTAAGAAGTTTTTGCACATCGAAAGAAATTACCAGCAGAGTGAAAATACAACAAATTTTGAAATGATTTTAACTAATAAGCATTCAGACAAAGGTCTATCTAGAATCATTAAATAAAAATCATTAGGGTCCCAAAATTCAAAGACTCAATCCAGAAACAGGCATCTGAGATGAACACACACTTCTCAGAGAAAGAAATTCAACAAGCCTACAAATATTTGAAGAAATGCTCCACATCACGAGCTATTCATGAAATGCAAATTAAAACAACACTTAGATACCATCTCACCCCCAAAAGAATGGCTTTCAGAAAGAAATTAGCCAACAACAAATGTTGGAGAGGCTGTGGGGAAAAAGAAACCCTTCTTCACTCCTGATGGGAATGCTGACTGGTGAAGCCATTATGGAGAGCAGTGTGGAGACTCCTTAAAATACTAGAACTTGAAATCCCATTCAATCTAGCTATCCCTCCCTCTACTGGAATTTTCTCAGAAGTACTGAAAATGTCATAACATAGTGATGTCTGTGTACCTATGTTTTTAACAGCTCAATTTGTAATAGCTAAATCTTGGAAGCAACCAAAATGCCCATCATCTGAAGAATGATTCAAAAAGATGTGATATTTTCATACAGTGGAATATTACTCAGCTATAAAGAATGATTACTCAACTAAAAGAGTTCATATACAGGTAAATGTATCTTGGTCATAAACTCATATGTGAAATAAACCAGATCTATATGTGTAAATATCATGTAGTATCCCTCATGTAAGATCTCAAAAGAAGAAATAAAAACAGAGAGGCATAACACAGCTGAATGGAAATCAAGGACTTAAGGGTTAAACAATGAAGTGACTGCAAGCAGAAAAGATAGGAAGCATGGCAGGGGCAAAGTCATGTACTTATATACACAGGATGAATTAGATAATGATCCTAGGAAACTCCAAAAGGTTTTGACACTGAGGATAGCAATGTGTAACAGTAAAACTATGCTTGGAATGCCTGTCATTCTGGTCTTTTAGATGTGTGCTGCTTTAATGTAATTTCAGCTAGTGCTATACTCTTCCTCAAGTAAATGGTTGGTTTAGAAGAAAACAAAAAGAGTATTAGAAACTAGGAAAATGCCGTAGGATTGAGTGGTTACAATTTTGTATATACTTAGATTTCTAAATGTGTTAAAATGTGTAACTACTTTTATCACATTGTATAGAGATTTATTAGAATATCAATGATTGATAGAAAATACCAATTTCACATTGTCTAAGACATTTGATACTGAGAAAGACACTGATGTCATGCTCAAGTACCTATTTTATAGAGTAATAGTGTCACTAAGATTTTTTTCTGGCTGGTTAAGAATATAAGTTTACAGACCAAAAATTGGAGAAAAAGAAGGGCTACATGGATTTGCAATATTTTGACCCTAGCTCTTCAAGTTCAGTGAGGACTCAGGACATAAGAGAACCTGTGTTATAACATCCTATAACTCAGTGGTTTTCCAAATTTTCTGTTCAACGAGATTATGGGGCTACAGAGATATGGGATTGAAGATACATAATGTATGAAAGGAGAGTCACCTAGAGAGAAAACATTCTCTCAGGCTTTCACAGAGAGCAAACTGTTCAAGCGATGTCCGTGACTCATCCAAATGGCTGACACTGACAATATTTCTACAAAGCACTGTACATGGCTTCACAGTAAATCCTGAGGGGATTTGACTGACCTTGGGGCATAAAAAAGTTACATGTTTTGCTATACAGGTCATGCTTAAACTTGCCCTTAACATCCCAGCAGAAAAGTTTAACCACAGGAAATAAAATGTAAAGCTAGATTAGAACGCTGATCTGTAAAAGCCTTAAATCAAGAGCTTCCAATATTGCCAGTTTTACCAATAACCCACTGTGATTATCGAACATTGGATTATGTATACAATTACTTTCTTAGTTCAATGAGAAGAAATTTTGGTGTACTAATGATTTGAAACATTATAACATCTACACCCTGTGCTCTGTATAATTTGTAGGAGAACAATACACATTGTATCAAATATTGATATGTATGACTAACGTGAAAAATGATTTTTTATGAGAAATTAAGAAGAGAAAAAGGATGAAGAAATGAAAAAAGACAAAGCAAATTAAGCACTAAGGGGTCTTTTCCATCCTCCACCAGAATTAACAGTTCTAGAACACATAGGTCCTGGCCATTGAGCTCAGCTGGATATCAGTCCTGAGCTTCAGCCTTGGCCTGGCTTCTCCAAATAATATACAACTTGTGGGCTCGGCAGGATGGCTCAGTGATCTAAAGCGCCTGCAGGCGGCTGCAGGGACCGCGGTTCAATCCTAGGCACCACATGCTGCGACAGCCCTGCCCTCAGGGCAGGCTGAGCCGGCCATAAAAATAAATAAACAAACAAACAAAAGTTCTGAAACCAGAAATAAAATTCTAAGATATATATATATATATATATATATATATATATATATACAACTTGTTCATGCTTCACCAGACCTAGTCCATAAGATTCACATCCAAAGTTTATTTTATTTTATTTTATTTTATTTTTTTCTTGGTTCAGAACTTTTGTTTATTTATTTATTTTTATGGCCGGCTCAGCCTGCCCTGAGGGCAGGGCTGGCACAGCATGTGGTGTCAGGGATCGAATCATGGTCCCTGCTGCCACCTAAGCTTTCCTAAGCAGGTGCTTTAGACCACTGAGCCATCCTGCCGGGGCCCCACACCCAAAGTTTAATTTAAAATATTGCATTTTCTTTGGCTGCCTCACCCTGATTTATGGACCATGGGCTATTTTCTTAAAACCCAATGAAATATATAATATTTCTTAAAGAGACTCTTTGAGAATCACTGCTTTAGAATTAGATGTTTATTTGGTCAAATTATCAAAACTATGGATATTTTATGTGGAATTTATAATATATAAAAATGCACAAACAAGGTTGAAAGTATTTCTTCTTTTCTACGTTTTGAAGAATACAAAATTGTATTTGCAAAAAACATTAGAAACAATACAAAGTTTCATTAAACAAAGCAACAGGAATTGAAATAAAATAGCTAGTAAATGTAACATCTATCCCACAATGGACAATAGGAAATAATTCAACAACACAGCCACAGTGGGTCTTGATACACTCCCAAATATCTCAGGACATTGGCAAAGTTATGTATATGTGAAAGTCTGAATATACACTCAGGAGAGCACCCAGAAGTCTCTGTTTCTTGCTGAATATAAAATGTATTTGCAGAAAGAAAAGCTAGTGTAGACACGTAACTTGCCTGAACTTTGGCTACCTTTCCTAAGTCCGCAGAATTTCTACAGCCAAGGAATTGTTTGGATTAAGATCTAGAAGCAATCATCTCACCAAATTTGGATAATTGCTAAGGTATATAGATTCAGAGGTAGCTCTTGAGAAGCCAGGTTTAACAACAATAATAAGACTAGAATAAAAAATTAAACATAGACATGTGTAGTCACATATTGCAAGAGAAACAGACTCTACAGGTTAATCCAAGCAATTTTCTAAGTAAAACAACGCTAGGGAGAGATCAAAACCCTGTATTACTATGAGCTGTAATTAAAAAAATGTCAATTTCAGCAAAACATTCAAAGACATTTGAAGAATTGAAAAAGTGGGAAAACAACCAACCATATATAGAGACTATCTTAAAGGGGCCCAGACATTGGTATAGCAGACAAAGAGAGAGTCTCAACAAAGCCATATTTGAAGAATTGAAGGAAAGTGTTACCAAAGGAAAGTAAAAATAAACCCTCTAACTGCACCTGGGTTATTTGACACTAAAATTGCTAGTTTGAAGGTGACATCACTAAGCAATATTAGTCTTCCGTTTGCTGTGGGTGACATCTCCAAATGAAGTCACCTTGTGGGCTAAAGCCATTTTCTGAAACAGCTGTTTTTTCTCATTACCACTTCTTTCTTTCTTTCTTTTTTTTCTTTTTTTCTTTCTTTATTCCTTTCTTTCACTTCTTTCTTTCTTTCTTTCTTTCTTTCTTTCTTTCTTTCTTTCTTTCTTTCTTTCTTTCTTTCTCTCTTTCTGACTATAAGTTTATTTCTCCATGGAAAAAGAAACTAAAAAATGAGTCACAGAATTTAATAACTTTCCTCTAGATTCACAGACATCTGGGGACCTTCAAATAGCACTGGAATGAGTATCATTTAACATGGAACATGTAACTTGCTCTTCCTAGGTATTAACTAAAAAAGTATTAGTAATGTTTAACTGGCAGGAAAACAATATGTAGATCTAAAGAATTACAGAGACTGGCTTAGGAGATGAAGATCAAATGTCCCTAGGAAATTATCTCAGAAAATAGAAACAAGACATTGTGAAGGACAGAGACAGGTACTACACCTGGACTGTGATATAGCACACAATCTTCCTGCACATGCTCACCTGCATCTCACTCCTCTTTTCCCTCTGTACAAAAGCCCTTTGTCCACCTGAGATTCCTAAGGTGGTTTTTGTTTTGTACAATGGCCCCTTTCATTTTTGCAGTGCTGGCTCTTGGGTAAGGTGATTTCCTTCCCACCAAGTTCATCTCTCAAGTATTGGCTTCCAAACATGAAGCAGATGAACTTGGTCATCCTAGTGTCCCAGTAGGATGATACTTAATCATAAACTGGAAGCTGTCAATTAATAGAAATTATAAAGAAGAAATAAGAGGAAATTCTTGAGTTGAAAAGTTAAATAACTAAAGCTAGCTTAAAACACACAACTAAACAAAATGATAAAGTAAATTCAGTAGGGGAACTCAACAGCAGATACAAAGTGAAAGAAAAAAAAGAGATAAGTTAATTTAAAAGTAGATACAATTTTTTGTTTTTAAAATTATTATGAATAAGAGATAATATTGAGACAGTTTCGAAACACGTTAGTAGCATAGCCACAATAATTAACAGAATGCATATTGTTGTTTTCGTAGTAGTTATTCAGAGTACAGGACGCAGACAAAATAAAAAACCAGTTTGAGTACCAAAAAAAAAAAATGCTGAGCTGTAAAACACTCAAGTTTCTGACATTGCCACTTTTTCTGATAACCCACTACTATTATGGATTATTGGACTATACATACAGCTACTTTTTCTTAGTTCAATGAGAAAAAATATTTGTACAAATAGTGTTCAGAAAAGTTATTATGTCTACATCTTGTACTCTGAAAAACTACTATGAAGACAGCAACATGCATTGTACTAATTATTGTATCTATCCTACTCATGTGTTTTGAAACTATTCCATTGTTATTTCTTTATTATTAAGATTAATAAAAATTTTAAAAAGTAGATACTGACTGTTGCATTGATATAAAACACAAAGAAAAAGGAATAGGGTTTCAGAGAATACGGGATATTATGAAGCTTACTAACATACATATAATACAATTCCTGAAGACAAGAAAGAGAAACAATTGAAGAAATAATGGCTTCAAAACCCCTAACTTGGGCCAGAGAGATAGCTCAGTAGAGTAAGCTCTTGCCTGGCGAGTGCAGGGTCCTGAGTTCAATCCCTGGTACTGCAAAAAACAAAAACAAAGCAAAGCAAAAGCAAAGCAAAGCAAAGCAAAGCAAAGCAAAGCAAAAGAATGGTTGTTATATAAAGAGACTGAGGAGATAGCTCAGTAGAATAAGTGCTTGCCTGGCAAGCGCAAGGGCCTGAGTTCAATCCCTGGTTCTAAAAAAAGAAGAAAAAATCCCTAAGTTGGATGAAGACATAAAAGAAGTTTAATTAACTTTATTTTTATTTATTACTTTATTTATTTATTTTTTCAATGGAAAATGGAAGTATGCTTTTTAAAGTTTTTAATACCAGGAGAAAATATCATACCATGTCTTATAAGTAGATCATAAGTGGGAGATACAGTATAAATCATAAAACAAAAATTAAACAGTAATTCAGAGAATTAGATAATTAATTAAAAATTAAATTAAATATTTGAAAACAATATACAAAATTAAGATTAAATCATGAGTCCAACTAAGAAGCCAGAATGTTGTCTATCATATGTATGTATGAGTTTGTGATCCATTCAGATTACTCGCATGGTATTTGAATAGATTAATATGTACAAAAATATCAACTAAGAGAAAGTTTTTGTGCTATTAAATAATTATTAAGAATGAAACATACCATGAAGACTGGAAGGACAAATATATGACCAGTAATTCTGACAGTTTGGGGACAAGATGTCATACAAAGTTTAATATGTCATGGACATGGACAGTGCCCCTGCTCTTTCCTTGAGCTATTGCTATTTCCTATTGCTATATCCACACTGTAGAGCCAGACAGAATCATGACACATAGGTGCAGCATAACTTCATTTGTAGAGTATGCTGATGGAAATATTTTGCTGCTGTATACAAAAGAACAATTGAAAGACTGCTGTTGCATTTCTCTTTTTCTTCTGTGTTTAATTGTTTGCAGTCTTTGGTGGGTTCTTCCCATTCTCATTCATGGAGTTGTGGTCATTTTGATCTCGCTCTAGAATATCTTTTAGTAGTCTGTGTAGGGTTGGTTTTATCATCATGACATTCTTTAGTTGTTCTTTGTCATAGAAGTATTTCACTTCTCTATGATACTTGAAAGAGAATTTTGCAATGTTCATCACTTTGGGTTGGGAATTGTTTTCTTGAAAGACGTAGTACTGTGCCTCATTCTCTTCTTGACTTGACGGTTTGTGAAGAGAAATCTGCTGCTATTCTGATGGGATTTCCTTCAAATGTGATCTGTTTCTTTTCTCTAGTGGCTTTTAGCGTACTGTTCCTGTGCTGAATTTCTGGGATCTTGATTATTGGATGTCTGCGTGTGGTTTTAATTGGGTTGATGTTATTTGGAGTTCTATATGATTTGGTTACCTAAATGTCAGATTGTTTCCCCATATTTGGGAAGTTTTCTGCTATTACTTCTGTCCATATTCTTTTTATATCATTTATATAAAGACTACTTCTTTTTTTAAGGTAGATGCTATTTATTATTTCTCATTTCACAGGTAAGAAATCTGAGGCTTAGGGATGAAAATACCTTGCTTGTTACATAGGTAAGAAGTGAATCATGCCTACCACAATATTTGCCTTCAGTTCTCTTATTCATCTTGCCTCATACTTAAATCTTGTAGTACATACAAGTTTTTTTTTTTTTCTCATGGCATTTACCATCTTTTCTGAAGTCTGAATTTAATGTCAGCAACAATAAATACACAACTTACTTACTTACTTTTTTTTTGAATTTTTTATTTTATTTATTTATTTTTTCTTGTTTTCAGAACCTTTATTTGTTTATTCACTCATTTTTATGGCTGGCTCAGCCTCCCGGAGGGCAGGGCTGGCACAGCATGTGGTGCCGGGGATTGAACTGCGGTCCCTGAAGCCACCCAAGCTTTCCCAAGCAGGCGCTTTAGACCACTGAGCCATCTCCCCAGGCCCTTACTTACTTACTTTTACTTTATTTATTTATTTATTTATAAAGCTACTCAACAGAAAACCAACATTCTTGGTGTAGTACAAAAGTTAACGGACATCGTACTGGACATATCTCAAACACAAACTGCCTACTTCCTTAACAATGAAATAGCAATAGCAACCAAATAACTTAGTTGTAATAAAACTATCATAGGAGCAAAATAAAAACAAAACAAATTCATAGGCACTGCTTCCTCCCCCCCTATTAGTCATCTCCTTTAAACAGGAAAAAACTACCATTAGTCTGATGATTCTCTATCCTGCCTACCTGGTAAAGGAACACAGGACATGGACGGTGCCTAGAAACACAGGCCCAGCTAGAGCATACCTCAGAGCAGCTGAGCGCCTGTCTGGAATTGGGCCCAGCAGAAGTGCTAAAGTTCAGGCAATGTGAGAACCACAGGTCTGAAGTAATAGACAGTAACACCCATGCCCTCAAAGTACTGCAAAACCAAAAATACTGGTCATATAATCAATTTCTTTCCACTTATTTGAAAAGGGGACAGACATTAACAAAATTCTGTTGTTTATCCATTTTAGATTGCCCACAGTAGAGTTCATCAAACATCAAATATTGCAAGCAAAACATGCTACGCAACGTGAAACAGGTATTTCCCATCAATTGTTATACTTTAAACTTTAAAATCCCTGTAGAATGTAAAAAAAGAGAATAATTATACATTATTACACAGATAATTTTGAACTTAACTATTTACAAAATTGTAGCGTTACACTTCTATGGCCTTTTAAAAAATTTATTTATTTATTTAAATTTAACAATGGTTATATTACATATTTTCATCATCAGATCAGTTTAGATTAATAGGTATAGGTATATAAGACTGATCAAACAATTAAACATTAACACTTTCACTAAACATTACTTTTTTTTCTTTTTCCCCTTTCTTTTTTTTAACAGTTGACACATTCATATTGTCCTCACAATAGTTCTACAGAGCACAGTGTGTGGACATGACCCACCTTCCTATTGATGTTGCTAAGGGGGGAAAAAAAACAAAAGAAAATTCTTCTCTTTGAATTAAGAGGAAGCAGATGCATACACAGTCCATTGTTCCACAATTGCAGTGGGCCACCAGTGAAGCTTGCAATATTGGAGGCTATTGATCTAAGGCTCCTAAAGCTCATCTCATCAATCTAGCTCTGCGTTTCATGCATTGGAATGAAGGTTTTTTTGCTGGATGATCAAGGGCAAGTCAATGCAAGACCTGCATAACAAAACATTCATCTTTTGTATCTTCCAAGGTCAAATCCCCTCAGGATTACCTTTGGGACCATATACAGTACTTTGCAGAACTGTTGTCCGTGTCTGCCTTCAGGATGAGTCACAGCCATTGCTTGGCCAGTTTGCTTTCTGTGAAAGCCTGAGAGAATGTTTTTCTCTGGGTGACTCCCCTTAGACACACTATAGTTCATTTATCCCTTTCCTCTCAGCCATGCATATTTTTTGACCACTCAATAAAACTGAAAATTATGAACATAAGAAACTACAAAAATGTTTGTCTGTATCTCTGTGTCCAAGTCTGGGGGCAGGAGGAATCTGCCAAAGACCAGCAGTCTTACTCTATCCTACTCTACTTCCTAAAGGTTCTAAGATGTGAAGAGTTTACTTGGATTGCAGTAGCCCATTCATTTTTCATATATTTAAATAAAATGGCCTACAAACTATTTTTCAAACAAAGAAAAACAAACTACAAAAACACCATAAACACATGGAAATTAAATAACAACCTTCTAAGTAACCAGTGGATCACAGGTGAAATTAAGGAAGAAATTACAAGATATTTACAGTCAAATGAAAATACTGGTGCAACTAACTGAAACCTTTGGGATACAATGAAAGCCGTCTTAAGAGGAAAATTTACAGCAGTGAATTCACACAGTAGGAAAACAGAAAAAGCCCAAATAAAGGATCTTATGCTGAACCTCAAACTGTTAGAAAAAGAAGAACAAGTCACACCCAAAGCCCAAAGAAGGCAGGGAATTATAAAGATTAGAGCACAAATTAATGTGTTGAACATGAAGAATCAAAGAGTTGGCTCTTTGAAAGAATAAATAAAATTCATAAATCCCTAGCCAACTTATCAAAAAAGAAAAGAAAAGCAACACATTTGTTTGAGAAGAAATGAAAAAGGTGAAATCACTACAGATACTAGAGAAATTTAGAGGATCATCAATACCTACATCCAAAATCTTGAGGGCCAGCCAGATAGTTCAGTGGACTAAAGCACCTGCTTAGGCAGAGTGCAGTGGCTGAAGTTCAAACCCCAGTGTGCTGTGCTGGTCCTGTCCCCAGAGACCATTGAGACTGTGATTGAGGTGGCATGGTGGTGCACACCTATCATCCCAGTGCTTGGGAGGCTAAAAGCAGGAGAATCACTGCAAGTCCGATCTATGTAGTGAGACCCTGTAGACCCTGTAGACCCTATACTAAATATATAAAAAGTAAAAAAAAAATAAACAAACAAAAACATACTCTTTACTCTCACAGGATAGGAAATACAGAGGAAGTGGACAATTTCTTAGATACATATGAAATACCAAAGCTGAGTCAAGAAGATACACAGACTCCAAATGACCCAATTATGAGAAATAAAATTGAAAATGCAATAAAAATCCACCAATAAAAAAGTCCAGGTTCTGATGGATTCACAGCTTAATTCTACAAGGAATTTAGTGAAAATTTAATGCCGATTTTTTTCTCAAATTCTTCAATGAAGTTGAAAGGAAAGATATTCTCCCAAACTCATTCCTAGAGGCAAGTATTACTCTGATTCCAAAACGAAGGAAAGATCCAGCGAGAAAAGGGAGCTACAGGCCAATCTCCGTAATGAATATAGATGCAAAAATCCTCAGTAAAATACTAGCAAAATGCAGCAAATCATCAAGAAGATTATACATTATGACCAAGTAACATTGATCCCTGGAGTGCAAGATGGGTGAATTTTTTTGATATGAAAAAATTTCTTAATAAGATGAAATCCCAGCTGCTGATTCTTTTTTATAAAAAGATTTGAAATTTCTAAATTTAGTTGAAAGTATAACACACTAAAAAAATCTTTTGCTCAAGGAATTTCAATAAGATCATACCAAGATATACAAAAGTGAAATTGTCCAAAACTAATTGTAAAGAAAAAAAAAATTAAAGCATGAATAAAAATATTTGCTATGGAAGAACAAAATTAAATAGCATCTTATTCCACATTAGAAATAGAAAGAGCAGGCATGTAAACTAGACTAACTAATTCAAAGGGCTGAAAAAAAACCAGTTGTGTGTGTGTGTGTGTGTGTATGTGTAAAAGATAAGGAAGAAATAATATAAAGTCAATGGAAAATGAAAGTATACTTTTTAAAGTTTCTAATACTAGGAGAAATATCATGTCATGTCTTATAAGTAGATTGTAAGTCAAAGACACAGAATAAATCTTAAAACAAAAATTAAGATTAAATAAAATTCAGAAAATTAATTAAATATTAAATCAAAATTAAATCTTTGAAAACAACTCAACTAGAAAAAGTTTTCATGGTAGTAAAGAATTACTAAGAATAAAACATAAATACTGGAATAAAAGATTGGAACTGAAGACTTTAAGTGCTTGTTTTTTACCTGTTGACCAGATAACTAGAACTATCTGCATTATCTATGTAGCATGGGGTTTTTTATTATTTTTACCTAAAGACGTCTCTTTTTGGTAATGACAAACGTGTTTTTTTAAAAAAGCCTAATTTTTCTCAATA
>PVJA010029943.1:0-26186 GCA_004027025.1 Myocastor coypus
TTTTTTTTTTTTTTTTTCTTTTGAGACAAGGTCTCACTGGAATTCAGGCTGGCCTTGAACTCTGGGTGATCCTCCTGCCTCAGCCTCCTCATTGCTGAGGTTACAGACCTGCACCACCAGGCCTGGCTCTATATTGAAGATTTACACATAAGCTGTTGTTGGTTATATGTTGGTTACAACTCTATGAGTGGGGACTATGTGAATTTCCATTTCCCCAGGGAGGGAAATCACCAGTCCTCAAGCCACCTGCGGGGAAATAGCAGAGGCAGAACTGTGCCCAGGAATGAGCGACCCTGGCAGAATCCCCTTTTCTCCTGAGGCTAGGCACCATGGCTCCCTGAGGGGAAGGCAGGGCTTGCTTTACTCTCCAAACACTCCTGTTAAGAGACCCAAAGCATTGTGGGATCCAGAGTGGGGAACTTCAAGAGGGCACAGAAGTGGATGTTTATCCTGAGGCTGGGGGTGTAGAGGGGCCTTGGAGGATGCTTGGGCTTTACTGTTTTGTTATTTGTTTATCTGAGACAGGGGGTTGTTCTGCAGTTCCTGCTGGCCCTGAACTCACCGTGTGGCCCAGGCTGGCCTTGGACTTGTGTCACTCTTCCTGCCTCTGCCTTCTGAGCGTTGGGATTACAGGTGTGTATCACCACATAGCTTTACCGGCACTGCTAGAAGACGCCTGGAATTGAGTGGGCAACTTGTCAACATCCATGGTATAGGCTTGGAAACGCCCGAGCCCTTTGCCCTACCTAGGAGATGAGACTGGCTGAGGCTCAGAGCACGAGACTGGTTCCTCAAGCAACCGTGGCAATTCTGCAGGGATTGGAAGGAACACCTGTGCTCAACACGAGGGGACTGGACTCAGCTACGGCTCTGCGCTCAGTGAACTGGCAGCTTCAGGACACTGGATCTATGCAGGGTAAGAGAGAGCAGGCAGGTGGGCGTGGTGGCTCCTTCCTGCAATCCCAGCGTTCAGGAGGCTGAGGCAGGAAAATCATCATGACGTCAAAGTCAGCCTGAACTACATAGTGAGGACTTGTCTCAGAAACATTAAAAGGATCCTGAGGAGATAGTTCAGTGGAATATGCACTTGCTTGGCAAGCACAAGGTCCTGAGTTCAATCCCTGGTACCGCAAAAAATAATTTTAAAAAATTTGAATTAAAAAGTAGTGACAAAGTAGGGTTTGAACCCATTCATACCACATAAGATCTTTTGGGTTTTTGCAGTGCTGGGATGGAATCCATGGCCCTGCATGTGCTAGACAGGCACTGAACCTGTGAACTGCACCCTGGCTAAACTACTTTCTGTTTCGTTTTGCATGTTTTTTTGTTTGTTGGGTTAATTTTGGTGTTTTAAGACAGGGTCTTGCTATTTAGTTCAAGCTGGCCTTAAATCCCTTTCTGATAAATTTTAACTGACCTCAGTTTCCCCATCTGAAAAGTAGGGACAGCTGCTATGGAACTTGTTGGGTGGCCAAGAGGATTTTATGACTAAGAATGTTCCCAGTGAGTGAGTCCCAAGTAGTACCACCGATTGCGTTCAGACCAAAAGACCAAGCCAGACACAGCAGCGCAGGCCTGCAGTCCTTGTCCTCTGGAGGCTGAGGCAGGAGGATTGTGAGTCTGTGTTCTGTCGGCATAATGTGGTGAGACCTGCCTCAAGGATAATAAATAACAAAGGGCTGGGGGTATGAGTGAGTCCATGTATGTATATCAGTATTCATAATACTGATATAGAGACCTCCAAATGATATAGGTGGAAGGGGCTGGGGAGACAGCTCCGTGGCACAAGTACAAGTGCCTGCCTGGTAGGTGCAAGGTCGTGAGTTCAAGCCCTAGTCCCTTAAAAAAAAAAAAGACAATTGATACAGGGAGAAAATGATCTCCCTACCTGAAAGGTGCCTGGGATGAGTTCATGTTCTCTAAAAGTGAAGAATGAATTTTAGGAACAAATGGAGGTTATGAGCAGAATATATTTATTGGGGGAGAGAAAGCTGTCTGAGAGAGGGATGGGAGGGGGGACCCCAAGTGGGTGGTCTCCAGGAAGCTGTCTCTGTTTTTTTTTTTTTTTTTTTTTAATAGTAAAAATAGCAGAAACAAAGATAGAAAAATAGTAACAAGCACGAATACATATAGTACAGAATTTCAAAATGAGAAAAATTTAACAATGGTTGTATTACATATTTTTATCATCAAGTCTGTTTAGATTAATAGATATAGGTATGTAAGGTTGATCAAATAGGTAAACAGTAACACTTTCAATAAATATTTTTTAAAGATTTTTAAAATTTATTTCTCTTAAACCTCATTTATTTGCTTGTGTTATGGCTGGCTCAGCCTGCCCTGGGGTGGGGGTGCACAGCATGTGGTGCTGGGGATTGAGGAGCGGTCACAGTGCTTGCCTTAAGTTTCCTCTGCAGGTGCTTTAGACCACTGAGCCATCTCGCTGGCCCAACATTTTTTTTATTAACTCTTCCAAATGCATTTTTAAAAATAATTTATTTTATTTTATTTATTTATTTTTTCTTGTTTCAGAACTTTTTGTTTGTTTATTTATTTATTTTTATGGCCGGCTCAGCCTGCCCTGAGGGCAGGGCTGGCACAGCATGTGGTGCTGGGGATTGAACCGCGGTCCCTGCAGTCACCCAAGCTTTCCTAAGCAGGTGCTTTAGACCACTGAGCCATCCTGCCAGGCCCGCATTTTGTATTTAAGTCACTCTTTTAAAAAAAAAATTATAGAGGTTGAGGACGCAGAAAACACAAGGTCCAGGAGCTGGGGAGATAGCTCCGTGGCACAAGTACTTGCCTGGCAAGTGCAAGATCATGCGTTCGAACCCCAGTTCCGCAAACAAACAAACAAACAACAACAACAACAACAAAAAACCAAAAAACCCCCAAAAAACTCTTTAAAGCCGGGCGTGGTGGCTCACGCCTGTAAACCCAGCACTCGGGAGGCTGAGGCAGGAGGACTGGTGAGAGTTCGAGACCAGCCTGGGCTACCAAAGTGAGCTCAAGGCCAGCTTCAACTGCGTAGCGAGACCCTGCCTCAAAAAGATTAAAAAAAAAAAAAAAAGAAAACACAAGGTCCTGAGATTAATTCCTGGTACCGCCCAAAACGTATTTATTTATTTATTTATTTCTTCTTTTGAGTCCTTACACTAGGGAGACTTATGATATTTGCATATGTAGGTCCGGTTTATTTCACTTATGAGTACATATTAAAGATACATACATTTATATATGAAGTCTTCTAGTTTATCATTCCTTATAGCTGAGTAATATTCCACTTTATGAAAATACCACATCTTTTTCAACCATTCTTCAGATGATGGGCATTTTGGTTGTTTCCAAAATTTGGCTATCAGCCAGGCATGGTGGCGCACACCTATAATCCCAGCACTCAGGAGGCTGAGGGAGGATCAGTGCAAGTTTGAGACCAGCCTGGGCTACAAAAGTGAGCTCAAGGCCAGCCTGAACTGCACAGTTTGAGACCCTGTCTCAAAAAGACAAAAACAAACAAACCAAGATTTGGCTATCACAAATTGTGCTGCTATGAACATAGGTGCACAGATATCACTATGATATGATGTTTTCAGTTCTTCTGGAAAAATTCCCAGTAGGGGGACAGCTAGATTGAATGGGAAGGAAGCTCTTTAAGGGGCTCTTTTTTGTCTTTTTGAGACAGGGTCTCGCTATGCAGTTCAGGCTGGCCTTGAGCTCACTTTTGTAGCCCAGGCTGGTCTTTTTTTTTTTTTTTTTTTTTCAGTACCAGGGATCAAACTCAAACCCTTGCACTTGCCAGGCAGGCAGTTGGCTATCACCCCAGCCCTTAGGGACTTTTATAGTGTGAAATCTTGCAGGTCTAAGGTGGAGAACATGGGAACTTGCCCCTGAGCTATCTCCCCAGCCCCTCCTTATGCTCCCTTTGTAGCACAGACTGGTCTCGAACTCACAGCAATCCTCTTGTCTGAATCTTCCAAGGGATGAGATTGCAGGCGCATGCTGCTGTGCCCAGTTTATTCCTTTTGGTAGCTTAGCAGGAGGAGGGGGGCCCAGGTCATCAAAGGTGCAAGGGTGAGGGAGGGCACATTTGTAGTGCAGAAAGTCACTTTGAGGCAGATCATGGGCCATCAGCACCATGAGCACCGCCCCTGTTCCTGCCATGGTGCTGGCTGTTTCTGGCCACGGGCACATTGCACTTGCTACTGCTTCCTCAGGGCTCCTCCTCCAGGGGTTCTGCCTCTCTTGTCTTCTCTTACTTCTACCTGACAGAGTTTTTAAGTTCGCCACTGTCTCATCTCCAGTCTTTGGGTCTGGATGAGGGCCACCATCATGGCTGGGATTCCATCTGTCTCATCCACTGCCTGGTCTCTGGGCCTAGACAGACTTGGCCCAAGGTTCTGTGACTGTTATTACCCTCACCACTCAGTCCCGACGGGGTCCTGCACGTCAGGCAGTTTTCCTGCCCCCGCCCCATCTAGGGACACACTGCCTCCCTGCAGACCGGCATGTCCCTTCTACCAAGGGACCCACATGACACAGGCTGGCCAAGAAAAGACCCCACATAGGACAATCCCCAGATGGGTCACAGGGCTGGGCACTGTGTCATAGTCAGAAATGTATTTAGGCCTGGCTTGGTGGCACACAGGAGTAAGCCCAGCTCTCTGGAAGGTAGGAAGCAGGAGGGTTGCAAGTTTGAGCCCAGCCCAGGCACCTTGGCAAGCTAGCAAAATCCCACATGTAGCTTGTCTTTTTTTTTTTTTTTGTACAGGGTCTCACTACTAACTCGTAGTGATCCTCCTGATTGTACTTCCCAAGTGCTGCAAGTGCTGGGATTACAGGCGCGTGCCACCACGCCCAGACCTCCATCACTGGCTCAGTGTGCTTGAGAGCAGGGCCGACGTGGCCAGCGGGGCCAGGAACCGAACCATGGTCCCTGTGTTTCCCTAAGCAAGCGCTTAATCCGCTGAGCTACACTGCTGGCCCTTGTAGCTTGTTTCAAACGTATTGTTGTTTACATTTTATTTTTTTGATATGGAGGACTGACCCCAGGGCTTCAGTTCTACAGCTGAGCTAAATCCCCAGGCCTTCGAAGGCATTGCTTAAATGTAATAAAATATTAGCAATTAATAACGTGTATGCGAGCTTTATTCCTTCAAGTCCTCTTGAGATGTAATGTGGGAAGTAAAAAGTGCGAAGAGAAAGCAAAGAAATACGATGCTCTTAGGAGACGACGACACCAGGGCCCTTTAAGACATGCCCCGCCCCTGGTCCCGCCCACTCCGGAAGGGCTTCCCATGCCCCGCCCCTGGTCTCTTGGCCTGGGCTGAGGCAGTGGCAGGCGCGGTCATGGCGGCGCCCATAAGCGGGTCCGTGGCCCGGGCTCTTCCTTTGCTGGTCGGGCTGCTTCTGAGCGGCCTGGCCGGCGCCATCCCGGCCTCGGGGGACCGCGGGACGCGCAACGGGCAGGGGCCACCCGTTTGCCGCTCGGTGCTCCTGGACGCCGCATCGGGCCAGCTGCGCCTGGTGGAGGGTCGCCACCCCGAGGCCGTGGCCTGGGCCAACCTCACCAACGCCATCCACGAGACCGGGTAAGCTGGGCGCCTGCCTGCGCGGCGCAGGGCCTCCCTGGGCGCTGTGGCCGGCGATGGGCCCCGGCCCCTAGGGGGTCGCATCCTCCTGGAGCCTGGTCCACGCCCCGTGGCCTGAGTGGCCTCTGCGTGGAGCCAGCTCTCCAGGTGGCAGGATTACACCCGCGTGGTTGTGGCCTGTCTGGCGGGAGCCAGAGCCCCGTCTCCGTGCAGAATCACGACAGCGAGTGCCAGTTGTTACTAGGGATCGCGAAATTGAGGAGCCCTGGTCCACCTCGGTGCCGCGGTGCCCTGCGCCTCCCTGTCTTCTGCTACCCTGGCCAGGGGGACGTCCTCAACTTGACTATGCTGATCACAGCAGGACCCGGGCTGTCGTGCCACACATCTCTCACCTCAGTCCTCTGCCCATCTGGGCGCCCACTGCACCATCTGTGGCCCAAATCCTGAAGATGTGCTGAACCTGGGTGGTTCAGTGAAGCCCCTTAAAGCTGTGCAAGGCTGGTGCTTAGCCTTAGGGACTGGGACTTGAACAGCTTACGGGTTTCTCCTCTATGGAACAAGTGAGAACCTTGTGAGTCTTCCACCTCTTCCTGAATCAGGGTTCAGATGACACTGTCCCTGCTGGGCGTGGTGGCGCATGCCTGTAATCCCAGTACTTGGGAGGCTGAGGCAGGAGGATCAGTGCGAGTTCCAGACCAGCCTGGGCCACAAAAGTGAGCTCAAGGCCAGCCTGAACTCTACAGTGAAACCCTATCTCAAAAAGACAAAAAAAAAAAAAAAAAAAAAAAAAAAAAAAAAAAAAAAAAAAGATGACACTGTCCCATGCAGCAGGTATGGCTTGCTCCCAGGGCTGCTGCAGGGTGCTGGCATGCACTGAGCTGGATTTTGAGGACACCATCACTCTGGTGGCACTGATAGGCTGCTGCAGATGTGAACTGGGTGGGCGTAATCAGGGAAAGATCCCAAGGAGAGGCAGCCAGAGTGGATTCTTGTCTGTGGCTGGTGGCCAGGCTTGGCAGCACATGGCTATAACTCCAGCTTTCTGGGAGGCTGAGGTAGGAGGGCCACAAGTTCAAGCTCAGCCTGGTCAACTTAGTGACCTAACAAGACCCTGTCTCAACATCACAAAAGGGCTGGGAATGTAGTTCAGTGTGAAAGCCCTGGATTCAAAGTACTGTTAAAAAAAAAAACAGATAAGAATCAAAAAACCTCAGAACTTGCGGCTGTTGGCAAAAGTCTAGCATCTGGTGAGCTGTTCTTTGCTGACTCACACATGGTTTTGGCTCTGTCTGTAGAACCAAGAGGCCAGAACTCCACACCGGGATGCCGGGGGCACGTGTGTACATGCACGTGCGCGTGCGCGTGCGCGTGCGCATGCTGCCCTTATCGAGGCTATGCACCTTCCAGTCCTAGGAACCATAGCAGTGGAAAAACTTCACTGTTGGTTAGCTAACCGTTGTGTGACCTTGGGTGGACCCTTCCACTTCTCTGAGCCTGCTTTATCTCCTGGTGAGGCTGAAAGCACCAGGGGAAGTTCACTGGGACCCTGGAAGACACCATCAAAAGAAGGAAGGAGTAGGTGTCCCTTGTCTCCCGTTTGACAGTTGGGGAAACAGAGGCCTGAGAGTAAATCCAGGGCTTCTTCATCCTCTCAAAACCTCTTGTTTCCAGGCTTAAATTTGAGCTCTTCCTGCCTCTTAGAATCCTGGGTTATGGGCATGCACCACTTTGCCTAGATCCATCTGGCTTTTTCAAACATGTCCTTTCTCAGAAGGCCCCAGGATGGAACCTTCAAGTTGTCTGAGAGCCATTAACTGCCCCTGATGTCAAATCAGTGTGGCCATGGAGTTTTGGGAGGTGGAGAGGTTGTTGGGAAGGAGATGCAGTGCTACCAGCATGCAAAGCTGAAGTGTATTTATTGACCATATTTATCTCTTAAGGTCAGTAATTTGAGAAGCAAACAGGCAGAAATGACATAATCTCTGAATAAAGAGCTGTCTTTAACCAGGACATCAAGTTATGGAAACTCCGTGTTTTGCTTTTTTTTTTTTTTTTTTTTTTCCTTCCCTTCTGTGGGGATTTTTAACCCATAGCCTTCACACTGAACTACATCTCCAGCCCTTTTTATTTTGAGAGAAGATCTTGCTAATTCACTATGTTGCCCAGGCTGAGCTCGAACTTGTGACCCTTCTGCCCCAGCCTCCCAGAGGGCTGGAGTTACAGGGGTGCGCCACCACACCTGGGCTGTAGTTTTTCTTTTGCCAGGGGTGTGGCTTGGGTTTTTCTCAGTCAGGAGAGCTGAGAGGGATCCAGTGGCCGTTGCAGAGGTCTGAGTCTTGCCATTCACAGTCGGGAGCTGTGGCTGGGAAACGGGCAGTGTGGCAGGAGGCGAGTTTGTGTTTAGCATCCCATGTCTGTATTCAGACCCCTGTACAGGCTTCTCTCAGGGGGCAGCTGCCAATGCAGAGCTGAGTAAACCGAACTAGAGAACCCACTCTACCAATCCACTTCCAGACAAATTCATGGCTGGGCAGATGCTACCTTTGGGGTTCTTTTTCTTGAGACAGGATCTTGCTGTGTAGCCCAGGGAAGCCTCCAACACAGGGTGATGGTGATGCCCCCGCCTCAGCCTCCTGAGTGCTGGGAGCCTGGAGCAAGGTCGGAAAGGGGAAGCAATGATAACTAGGTCCTTATGCTCCCTTGTGTATGCGTCGTGCTGTGTCTGGAGGGGTGGGACGTGGGTGGCAGAAATCATCACTTTTCATTTATACTTCTCCATTCTGCCTGATTTAGAGGAAGCCACAGTTGTTGTTTTTTAGACAAGCTTTTGCTAAGTTGTCCAGGCTGGCCTTGCATTTGAAATCCTTCAGCCTCAGCCTCCCCAGTAACTGAGATCCTAGGCCTGCACGCCCCCACATCTGGCCGTCCTGGAAATTTAAAATCTTGATTTCCTTGCTGGTCTTTCACTTGTGACCCATGATTACGTCATTAGCCTGACGCTCATGGTTCATATTTTTCTTTGATAAGAACTGTGTCTCCGTGCAAGCCCCTTACATAACTCATTCTGTTACAGTGTTAGGACACCGAAGCACTGGAGCAGAATTGAGAGCAAAGATTCAGAATACGAAGCTTTATTGAAGGACAGCCTCCGAGGGCAGGAGGGTTCTGATCTAGTGGTTTGTGCTGGGGGTCATCTTGGGTCAAGCCACAGACAACTTACAGGATTCTGGGAAGAATCACTTAGCTAAAAAAGAAAGTCACTTAGCTAATATTAATGTAGTAGAAAAACAAGATAGACAGGGTGCACAGCCAGAGGAAAGCAAAATCGTTTCTGGGACGGGTAGAGTCCTGGTCTTCTGTTTCAAACTCCTATCTTTGTTGATAATGTGCTTGACACATTGTTTCTATGTGTTTGTGGTATAATTGCCTTTATTTTATTTATTTGTTTGTTTGTTTTTGTGGTATCAGGGATCAAACTCAGGACCCTGCACTTGCCAGGCAGGCACTTGTGTCGCTGAGCTATCTCCCTAGCCCTGTGGTGTAATTGCTTTTAAAAATGATTTTTAGGCCGACCTAGTGGTGCATGCCTATAGTGCCACCACCCTGCAGGGCTGAGGCAGGAGGGTTGCAAGTCTGAATCCTACTTTGGTAACTCAGTGACTTCCAGAGATGGCTGTCTCAGAAACTAAAAGAACTCGGGATCTAGTTATGCACAGAAGCCCTGGGTTGCAAACCAACCAACCAACAGTTTTCTCTTGCTGGAATCCGCAGCTATCACTGTCACGAGGTGAGCCTCATGAGTGCCGGGACCTCAGGTGTGCCTCGCCACCCCTGGGTCGTAGGTCCCTTGATTTTAACTGCAGCCATCTGAATCTCAAAACAACATTGTTTTGCTTGACTTGATTTTGGGCTTTACAGAAAATTTCTATAAGGGGGCCTGGCAAGATAGCTCAGTAAAGGCACTGTGGTTCAATCCTGGGCACCACATGCCCTCAGAACAGGCCGAGCCAGCCACAGAGTCTGGGTGTGGTGGTGCACGCTTAGAATCCCAGTGCTGGGGAGGCAGAAAGCAGGAGGCTCACTATGAGTCTGAGCTACATAGTAAGACCCTGTAAAAACAATAATATATATATATATATATATATATATATATATGGATCTTTCTGTTATTGTTTGTTCATTTTCTTTGAGGCAGAGTCTCCCTCTATATCTCAGGTTGGTGAGAACCTAGAACTTAGGATCCTCTTGCCTCAGCCAGCAATCCTTTTCAATGAGGGAGTAGGGGCCATGTTGCAGCCCAGTGTTAGAGTGCTTGCTTGATATGTACACATATCGAGCAAACAAGAGTTTGTTCTTTGTAGAACCAGCCCATGCACTATTACAGCTGCAGGCTTGGCCACACCGGTATTACCAGGGCACTGCTGAAAAAGCCGTGCAACACGATGCACACCTGTACTCTCAGCTACTGGGGATACTGAGGCAGGAGGAGCCCAAATTTGAATCCGCCTGAGGAAATTGGTGAGAGCTGGTGTTAAAATAAAAAGGACTGAGAATATACTGCAGCTGGGTGGTGTAGTATTTCTCCCTTCAATTCCTTAGTGCCATGAATAGGAACTCACATAGAGTCACTTGTGCTCTCTGACCCAGCAGTTCCTCTTTGCAGGACTTAGCCCAACAGGTGCACGAAGACTGTGAGCAGAGACAGGTGACAGAACGGGTGCCGAGCAGTGGCGATGGCAGCTTCCTGTGGGTCCTGCGCTGACTGCGTCCCTCCTGTCCCCAGGTGGGCCTTCCTGGAGCTGGGCACCAGTGGCAACTACAATGACAGCCTGCAGGCCTACGCAGCTGGTGTGGTGGAGGCCTCCGTGTCAGAGGAGGTGAGGCCAAGCCCAGGCAGCTGGGACACAGCTCTTTTCACCCCCGCCAAGCAGTTCCCTGGGAGGGTTTAATTTTTCTGTTTGAGACAGGGTTTCATTATGCAGAGTTTAGTCTGGGTTCAAACTTACGGCCCTCCTGGCTCAGCCTCCTGAGTGCTAGGGCGACTGGTGTGCATCCTCACGCCCAGCTCCTGGTCCCTTCATTTAATGTGTGTCTGTGTGTCCGAATCTCAAAGCAATGTATTTTAGTTGGGCGTGGTGGCACACGCCTGTAATCTCAGCACTTGGGAGGCTGAGGCAGGAGGATTGATGTGTGTTCAAGACCAGCCTGGGCTACAAAAGTGAGCTCAAGGTCAGCCTGAGCTGCATAGCAAGACTCTGTCTCAAAAAGGAAAAAACAACAACAACAACAAACGTATTTTGCTTTACTTAATTTTTTTTTTTTTTTTTTTTGTCTTTTTGAGACAGGGTCTCACTATGTGGTTCAGGCTGGCCTTGAGCTCACTTTTGTAGCCCAGGCCAGTCTTGGACTCACCCTGATCCTCCTGCCTCAGCCTCCCAAGTGCTGGGATTACAGGCATGCACCACCAAGCCTGACTTTTGCTTTACTTGATTTGGAGCTCTGCAAAAATGGTCGGGATGTTTGTCAAAGTCAGATAGGATCCCGCATGGGCAGGACTAGGGGTGATGGCTGGCTCCTGCGCAGGGGTTGGGTTGCAGACCGGAAAATAAGTGGCTGGTCAAGTGTGGAGCGCAGCCTGCGAGCGCCCGTGGATCAGCCACCCCTCTCCCCCAGTGTGTTCCTGGAGCTGACTTGGGATAGGATGCAGTGTTCAAAGCAGCCCCAAAGCGCCATGGGACCTGGGTGCAGTGCAGACTCGGAGGCACCTGGCAGGCATCTCAGGTAAATGTGAGGTGGGCCAGAGCAGAGGAGGAGAGTGGTCCCTGGCGCAGCCCCTTCATGAACCACACATGGCACCTGGCAGCTGGGCACTGTGTCAGAGGGCTCTGGGGCCCTCATGTTTGGGCAAGTGTTGGACACCAATTCTGATTGCCCAGGATGGAGGAGACAGGTTCTAAGAGGCACATGGCTTGCTCGGGGACACCAGTCCCCAGCCCTGTGTTTGGCTTCCCAGCCATGTCCCCTAAGTTTCTTCAGCTGTCAAGCAAGGACATTAATCAGCTTCATGTCACTAACAAAACACCCAAGAGAATTAACTTATAAACAGCAAGGTTTACTCATTTATGTGGCCAGGCCACCTGGTAATGTCGAGGGAGCTTGGCTGGGGTGACCTCACCCCTCGGCTTGGGGTCAGCTTTCTGTCCCCTCTGGGGACAGGCAGGACAGGGCTACAAGGTCTCCTTCCACCCAGGCATGCTCACACAGCTCCTGACACAAAGTGCCCATGGCCTCCTGAGGCCCAGTGGGAATCAGCGCCTCTTGCCCCATGGGTCAGCAGGAAACCATGCTATCTGCTTTCCTGCTGTGGCCTTGCTTCTTACAGTGGAGTGGGGAGCCCCTCAAAAAGCATTTAAGAACCAGGCATGGTGGGTATGCCCATAATCCCCACACCCAGGCCACTGAGGCAGGAGGATGGCAAGTTCTAGGCCAGCCTGGGCTGCAGAGGGATCCCACCTCAAAAAACAAAAACACAACAAAACTAGAAGGGCCTGTGAGATAGCTCAGCGGACTGAGCACCTGCTTGGTAAACACACGGACCAGGATTCAGCACCCCCCGTCATGCACTGAGCTGGTGACAGAGTCTGGAAGTGGTGGCCTACACTTGCCTCAGTGCTGGGGAGGCTGAAGACAGGAGGCTCACCACGAGTCTGATCTGCATTGTGAGACCCTATACCAAAAACACAGATGAAAAAAAAAAAACAAAACTAGAAAACACGTTCATTTTCCGGCTGGTGAAACACAGATAGACTGGGTCCCTGGAACCAGGAGAGGGATGCAGGGTGCTGCAGGCCAGGCGGCTGGCGGAGGGCACTTTGGTGGGGATGCGGGGGGAGGGGACAGTGAGCCTGTGCCCGGCCCCCCCTGCAGCTCATCTACATGCACTGGATGAACACCATGGTGAACTACTGCGGCCCCTTCGAGTACGAGGTGGGCTACTGCGAGAGGCTCAAGAACTTTCTGGAGGCCAACCTGGAGTGGATGCGGCAGGAGATGGAGCGGCAGCAGGACTCCCCCTACTGGCACCAGGTGGGCCTGCCCCAGCCCCAGCCCGCCCCTCTGTCCGCCTGACTGACTCTAGCCTGCTCGCCAGGTCCTGTCAGAGAAGGGCTGGGAGCACGCCGAGTCCTGTGGGCCCTGTGTACCTGTGCAGTGCGGAGACAGTGGGGCAATGATTGGCATGCATACGGGGCTTTGACCAAAACACCAAACGCGCCTGGAGAACTGCGCTTCCCTTTGCTCGGATGAGCTGCCCTTGGCCGGCAGCCAGCAGAGTTTGGGTCAGGCACTTGGCTTTTGGACTATGGGTTTGGTCCTGAGGGAACAGGTCAGTTAATTCATAGATTCCTTGCAAACCTCAAGGGCTAACTGCGAGTTACCCAGGACGGTTCAGTGCTGTGAAAGGCAGGAGGTGCCTGAAGGCACATCGCCTACCTCAGGCCACGTTGGTGCCTCTCCCATGTGGAAGCGTTTCGCTCCCCACATCCCTATTTCCACCCTCCCTAGAGCAGGCCTGTCTGCCCACCCATCCTTCCTGCCTCCGCTGCCCACACACACGTCCACTTAGCTCACACTCACCCATTCACCACACCATGCTTCCGTCCTTCCACCCATCCTTCCCACTCCTTCCTCGCATCCATCCGCCACCCATCTGTTTATCCATCTACCCATCTATGTATTCTTCCTTCCACTGTCCATCTTGCTAAGAGCCTGGCGAATGCCCAGGAGAGGCCAATGACCCGTGCAGGGCATGGTGGTGGTGCTCACAGTTACAGGGTGTGAAGCAAGATAGTGACAACAGGAAGACGTGGGCCGCAGGAGGCCAGCACCCGAGGCAGTGTGCCCGTGCCTGACCTCAGAGTGGGGACGAGCTCGGGCCTGGAGCCTGGCGGGTGCACTGAGCCTGCCTGGCACCTGGGCTGGGACCCTGCCTGCCCTGAGGGTACAGGGTGACCCTCCCTGCATCCCTCCTCTAGGTGAGGCTGACCCTCTTGCAGCTGAAGGGCCTGGAGGACAGCTACGAGGGCCACTTGAGCTTCCCCACTGGGAGCTTCTCCATCAAGCCCCTGGGGTTCCTGTAAGTGCCACCTGCTCACTGCCCCCCACCCCTTGCTGCTTCGTGGCCTGTGGCCTGTGCCTGTCTGCGGCTCTGCTGAGCTCCGGCTGTGAACCAGGTGCAGAGCAGCAGGCCTGGTGACCTGCCATGCCCGGCCTCCCCAGACTGCTGCAGATCTCGGGCGACCTGGAGGACCTAGAGCCAGCTTTGAACAAGACCAAGACCAGGGTGACCCTGGGCTCCGGCTCTTGTTCTGCCCTCATCAAGCTCCTGCCTGGCCAGCGGGACCTGCTGGTGGCGCACAACACGTGGAACGCCTACCAGAACATGCTGCGTGTCCTCAAGAAGTATCAGCTGCAGTTCCGGAAGGGTCCCCGAGGTAGGCGGGCGAGGTGTGCCTGTGCGTGGGAGAGACCCTGTCCTTGCCCTTGGGGCCTTGGTCACCCAGAGCTGTGCCAACAGTTCATCACTCAGGGAAGGGTGCTAGGGACTGAGCCCAGGCCTGGCCCACGCTAGGTAAGTGCTCTGCCGCTGGGCGATGCTTCCACGGCTCTTAAGGCGGTGAGATAGGGTCTCTCTTGGCTTTAGAATTGGGACTCCTGCCTCAGCCTCCCAAGTTTCTAAGATCATAGTATATGCTTCTGTGCTCAGCTCATCTTGGTTTTGCCATGTATTTCCTTCCCTGCCTCTTTTTAAAAATTTATAAGTTGTTCCAGTCAGTCATTGCTCTATAACCAGGCATCCCAAAATTTTATTTATGTATGTATGTATGTATGTATGTATGTATGTATGTATGTATTTGTTTAATGGCCGGCTCAGCCTGCCCTGGGTGTGGGGCTGGCATAGCATGTGATGCCTGGGATCGAACCCCGGTCCCTCCAGTTGCCTAAGCTTGCCTAAGAAGGTGCTTTGGACCACTGAGCTATCTCGCCAGCCCACCCCAAAATTTAAACCAATCACCATCTAGCTCTTGTGTCTGGGGTCAGCTGGTGGTTCGGTTCTCTGGGCCACTGTGGCTGACTAGGGCTGGGCTCACCAGTGTCCCTGTGGTCCCCTGGGGAGCGCTGGCTGATCAGGAGGGCCTCCTTCCTGTATCTGGAGTTTTACCATCAGTTCAGAAGCCAGAAAACCAGCAGGTGAGCCCAGGAGGGCTCGTGTGGTATTTGGCAGGCAGGGGAAAGCCTACTGAGACCCAGATGAAACTGGAGCCACCTTCTGACACCCAAAACAAGGCCAGTGGCCAGCCTGGACCCTAGGGGAAGGGCAGAGCCCACTCCTCGGTGGCGGGCGCTTCCAAGTCACATTGCTGATGCCGTGGACACCGGCACAGGAAGGGTGACGGCTGTGTTGCAGCCTGCCAGCTCTGTCAGGGATGTGTGAGTGCTTCCATCCTGGGTGAAGCGACAAGTGACAGCTCAGGCCCACGTCTCCATGTTGGTCACCAGGCCCATGTCAACCCCACAGGCTCTGCTACCAAAAATTCGCAGAGTCTCTTTCTTATCCAGGTTTTATTTCTTTTTGAATTTTTGAGACAGGGTCTTGGTATGTAGTCCAGACTGGCCTTGAACTCCTTCCTGGTGATCCTCCTGCCTCAGCCTCACGAGTGCTGGGATTAGAGGTGTGTGTCACCTTGCCCAGCTTGGCCAGACTTTAAAATTTGGTGGTGCTGGCGGCAGCAAGACAGTGGGAAGAGGCTTTCCTGACTCCCCGCTTGTGGGCGACAACATGTTGGCAGTGCTGCTTTAAGGGAGAACTTGGCTGGCATCAGGTAAATTTCACAGTGCTTCGCTCCTGTGACCTGAGGTTCTCTGACTCAGGCTTGCCCTAGATAGTGCTCCCCCTGCCCCCAGTACCAGGGATTGAACTCAGTACCTTGTGCTTGCCAAGCAAGTGCTTATTCTACTGAGCTATCTCCCCAGCCTTTTTTTTTCCTTTAATTTTATTTAAACTTACTTACTTTCTTTCTTTCTTTCTTTCTTTCTTTCTTTCTTTCTTTCTTTCTTTATTTATTTGTGTTACGGCCGACTAAGCCTGGGGGTGGGGCTGGTGGAGCACGTAGTGCTGCGCATCAAGCCTCAGTCCCTGCAGTTGTCTAAACTTTCCTAGGCAGACACTTTAGACCGCTGAGCCATCTTGCCGGCCCTCAGGCTTGGACTAGAGAAGCCTCTTTGTGCCTGGGGAGGGAACAGGAGGTGGTCATGGCAGAGGTGCTTTAGAGACAGCCCAGTGGCTGTGAGCATCCAGCCCAGCCTACCCTGGGGTATCATCAGAGCAGGAGCGTGACACACTCTGAATGCTCAGCTTGGTTGTGTGCAGCGTCGGCTGGGGACCTGGTGTGCTCTGCCTGAGCGGGGCCCCAGCCCTGGCACCACCCCAGGTCTCAGCCTGGAGGGGATGGACAGGACCTGTGGCTTGTGCTCCCTTGTGCCTGGCCTCCTCCATGGGTACCTGGTGTCTGTCCCATCTTTTGCGCAGCTGGATGCTCTGTGTGTGTGTGTGTGTGTGTGTGTGTGTGTGTGTGTGTGTGTCTGAGAGAGAGAGAGAGAGAGACAGACAGACAGACAGACAGACAGGTCTGTAGTGTGAGATTGAACCCCTTCTGCTGAACAGATCTTCAGCCATTGAGCTACACCGACACCCCCTTACATTTTACCTATGAACATGTTGTACTTGGTGGCACACCCATAATTCCAGCTGTCTGCAAGGCTGAGGCAGGAGGATCACAAGTTTAAGCCTAACATGGGCAACTTGGCAATTTAGGAAGACCATCTCATAAATAAATAAATAAATAAATAAATAAATAAATAAGGCTGGTGAACTGACTCAGCGTGAAGGCTATATCCCCAGCCGCTTTTTATCTTTTTATTTTGTGTCCGGGTCTCAGTGAGTCACTAATTTTGTCTAAGGTGGGCTTGAACTCCCAACCCTCCCTCCCGGGCCTCCCAAAGGGCTGAGATTAAAGGATGTGCTATTACACCATATGGTGCTTTAACATATGGCTCCAGTGTTTAAGAAAAGTAGCAGCTTTGCAGATACAGTGGGCGGGCCCTCAGATCCACCCACCCCACCCCCGGCCTGGCCTAGTTCTTTGCCTTAGTGCTCTGACGTCTTCCAGGCAGGTTTGTTAAGGAGAAGAAACTGTTGATACACTGAAGCACATCATTTACATTGGGTTCACTCCGTGTTTGTGCCTCTTCATGCCTTTGTTTCATTTTGCAGTGCTGGGGCTGGAACCCAGGGCTCGCCCTGCTAGGCCAGCGTACTCCCTGGACCCATAGCCCAGGGTCGCTTTACGATTGTATCAAATGGCAACAGCTACCAGTGGACAGGGAACCCAGCTGGTGGGGAGCCTCCATCCTCGGACCTGAGTCCCGCTGGGCCCTGCACAGGGGTCCCTGGGCTTCCCTGACTGTGCCCTCCGCTGTCCCCACAGAGGACTATCCCCTGGCTCCGGGCAACAAGCTGGTCTTCTCATCCTATCCGGGCACCATCTTCTCTGGCGATGACTTCTACATCCTGGGCAGCGGGCTGGTGAGTCACCCCGGCCCTTTAACACCAGCCCTGGGCTCTGGGAGCTCAGGAGGTCAGTGGGCCTGCAGGGAGCATTACCTGGGGAGAATAAGGGGGTGCAGCCCCCTCCCATGACACCCTACTTGTCCTGGGCCCTACAGCTTGCAGCATACAGATTCCCAACCACTGCAGAGTCCCAAATCCTGCATGTGGCCCAGGCCTGGGCATGGTAACTGTCTTGGGGGACCATTGGCCTTGAGGTCTTCAGGACATACCCTTGACAGTGGCAACCTCTGTGGGTTGGTTGGGTGGGTGTTTGTGTATGTTTATGTATGTATGTATTGATTGATGTAGGGATTTTTTTTTTTTTTTTTTTTTTTAATATTATGGCTGGCTCAGCCTGCCCTGGGGGTAGAGCTGATGCAGCATGTGGTGCTAGAGATCGAACCACAGTCCCTGCGGTTGCCAAAGCTTGCCTAAGCAGGCGCTTTAGACTGCTGAGCCATCTTGTTGGCCCAACTGATTGAGAGTTTTGATTGAGATAAAGTTTCACCATATAATTCAGGCTGGCCTTAAACTCATTATGTTCAAGGCTGGGCTTGAACTCCTGGGGATCCTCCTGCCTCGGCCTTCCAGGGGCTGGGATTGCTGTCCTGTGTCACGCTTACCCAACTTGTTTTCTTTCTGAGGATAAACTTCCCCCCATCCTCCTCTGCCCACTCATGACCCCCCACTGGGCAGGCCTTCTAAAGAGTGGCTCTTTACCCTGTTTTCCCTGGCTGACATCCAGACTCGCTTGGAAATCTGTTCCTGGCACCCTCAGCCCCGAGGCTTGTGTTGGGCCACATTTGGAATTTGGGACCCTGCGGTGGCTGGGAATCTGTATCCTACAAGCCCACAGGGCCCCAGACAGAGCCTAGCTTTATACAGAGCCCTTGGGGCACAGGCCCAGCCCCGGAGGCAGGAGGGGCCTCCTTCTGTCCTTTAAATGACTTTTGTCAAACCGTGGGAAGCAGCCTGAGAGATCCTTGCCACAGCCCAGGACAGGGCAGCATGGCCCGTTCCATCCACTCCCTGGAGGGCCAGGCCAGGCCACCTTCCAGTGGGGTCTTTCACAGTTTTGGTGCCACTGCTAGCCCCCTCTCTGGTGTAGGATTTATTTTTCTGTGCTAAGGGTTGAACCCAGGGCCTTTGCAGTCAGCTCCAACCCAGGCCTTTTGAAATTTTAAAATTTTGAGACAGCACTTGGGTAAATCACTGAGAGCCCCCCGGCTGGGCTGACGCTTGCCTCAGTCCCCCAGAGAGCCAGTGGTCACAGATGTGGCCACTGAGTCTGGCTAGGCTTAGATTTTTAAATTCATAAGCCAAAAAAAAAAGATTCATAAGCCCAAACACACAGAATCTAAAGGAAACAGCCACTCTGTATGTCATCTATAATTGTCTTTTTTATTTCTGGCAGTACTGGGGATTGAAACCAAGACCTTGTGCTTGCTAGGCAGGCGCTTGTGTCACTGAGCTAGCTCCCCAGCCCGAAATAGCCACTCTGAAACGGGGTCACCACAGCTGTGGAAGGGGATGGCGTGGCCTGTGCTGCTTCACTGTGGACTCAGTGAGCTGCAGGTCCCGCACCAGATGGGGGCTCCATGGCACGAGGACAGCAGGCAGGTGGCACGGGGTTCAGAGTGAGCAGGAAGAGACAGGAACTTCGCCTCCACATCGGTGAGGAGATGGCTGTGCAGTGTTTTTTCTGTTGAAGTTTACAGAGTCCCAGAGCACTTCTGAGTGAGGGGAGGAGGGCCTGGTCCCACTGCAGCGCTGGAGGCTAAGAGCCTGGGCAGGGGGCAAGGGAAGGACAAGGGGCAGGGGACAGCTCAGTGGCACGGCACCTGCCTGGCAGGCAAGAGGTCCTGAATTCCATCCCATTACTACTCCGTGAAGATCACAAGGACACACACACAAGTGCACACACGCGTGTGTGCGCGCAGCCCACTGTGAGCTGGGCATGGTGGCGCAGACCTCCGCTCCCTGTGCTCAGAAGGATCCCTGCAAGTGTGAGGGCAGCTCAGGCTGTAGAGCAAGACCCTGTCTCAAAAGCCAAAACAACAACAAAAAAGTCCCACTGTGAATGCTACCATCTTTTAGCTGTTTTAGGTTTTGGAGTTTTTGTTTGTGGCACTGGTGATCAAACTGAGGGTCTTCACATAAAGCTATACCCCCCAGCCCTTTTAAATTATTTTTATAACCCCTGGCATCAGGCCAGTGGTCCTCAGTGGGGGGCCAGTGTCCTCGGGGATGCACTGGCTTTCTGGAGGCTGGGATGCCAGGTACAGAGTGAATTCACGCTCAGCCCTGGTCCCACCTCCTTACTCCATGCCAGAGAAGACAAGATCGACAGGACCTTCCTGGCTCTTGCCTGGAGTTTGTAAAGAACCAGAGAAGGCGTTAGTTATAAAATGTGCAGAAGAGCTGGGTGTGGTGTTGCGTGCCTATAATCCCAGCACTTGAGAGCTGAGGCAGGAGGATCGGGGTGAGTTCGAGACCATCCTGGGCTACAAAAGTGGGCTCAAGGCCAGTCTGACTGCATAGCGAGACCCTGTCTCAAAAAGACAAAGAAAGAAAGAAACTAACTGTGTGGAAGGCATGTGGAGTCCCAGGAGAAAGTGGAGAAGGGGGCGGGAGCTGAGGACAGCGAGCTTCGTCTCGGGCTGCTGGCTCTGATGGGCAAGGTGGGAACGGGCCAGCTGGCTTGGAGGTGTGGGGATCCCTGGGAGAGCAGGCCAGCTCTCTCGGAGCCTGGTCCCTGGACAGAAGCTATGTGCACAGCCTCGGTTTCGCCAGTCCCCACCTAAGGAGCCAGTACCAGGGTGTGAGATGGCAGTTTTTTTTGGTACTGGGGATGGAACTCAGGACCCTGTGCTTGCCAGGCAGGTGTGTATTCTACTGAGCTATCTCCCTGGCCCTTTGTTTGTGTCTTTATGACAACGCCTCTTGTGTAACCCAGGCTGGCCTTAGACTCACAGCAATCCTCCCACCTCAGTCTTTGAGAGCTGGAGTTAAAGGCATGCACCACCACATCTAGTGTAGAGCAGCAGGTTTTAGGAAAGATCTGTGAAGCCCGTGCCTGAGAGCCGTGGGGACGGCATGCCGGGAGGTACAGCCCTGGCCTCGCCCCCAGGTCACCCTGGAGACCACCATCGGCAATAATAACCAGGCACTGTGGAAGTACGTGCAACCCCAAGGCTGTGTTCTTGAGTGGCTCCGCAACACTGTGGCCAACCGTCTGGCTGTGGATGGGGCCAGCTGGACAGAAGTCTTCAAGAACTTCAACAGCGGCACGTGAGTGGCTCCTGGCCCCGAGGCTTCCTTCTTCAGACCTGGGCCCCAGGGGACTCAATGGTGCCAGGGACACGGGTCCCACACCCTCTGCAGTGCCCCCTTCTTGCTCTGTGCGTTGAAGACTAAGGCTGAGGAAGAGGAGGTTTTGCACCTGCCCTATGCAGGCTCCTACCCCGGAGCAGGAAGGCCAGGGGCAACACGAGGCTCGGGGGAGGAGGTGGGGGGCATGGAGGAGTCACACATGAGCGGTTGACCTGGTACAGAACCTGTGGAGCTAGTCATGAGGCAGTGGAGCTGGGAACCTAGAGCGTGCTAGGACAGACGGAGGTAGGGGTCTGCTTGCTGCTGTGTCAGTGAGAAGACTGCCTGGCCAGGTACCTGGGGTGCTCTCCATGGGCGTCTTCTGGCCACATGGGGGCACTGGGCGCTGGGCAGGACCAGGGAACATTCAGCCTCCCGCCTGGGCCCGGCAGGTACAATAACCAGTGGATGGTCGTGGACTACAAGGCATTCACCCCCGGCAAGCCCGGCCTGCACAGCAGGGTGCTCACCATCCTGGAGCAGATCCCGTGAGTGTGGGCAGCAGGGCGTTGGGGGGCGGAGGGCTGGCAGGCAGAGACTGCGCATACAGGGAAGGGTGCCGGGGAGGTGAGCTGGAGAGGGCTGGGGCTCAGGACCTGGGGTGTGTGCGGTGCAGAGGCCGGACCTTGCAGAGCCCCTCTTCTGACCTAACCGCCACGCGCGTCTCTCCTGGCTGGCAGGGGCATGGTAGTGGTTGCCGACAGGACCTCAGAGCTTTACGAGAAGACCTACTGGGCCAGCTACAACATTCCGTACGTGCCCTATGCCCACCACTACGCCACCCCCACAGGCCAGTCCCTCCACTTCAGCAAGAGGGGCCCCAGCCACTGAGCCTTGCCTCAGCCCCCAGCCATGTGCAAAGGTGGCCCGTGGCATGGGATGGCCCCGCCCAGCCCTGAGCTGTGGCTCACATCCAGATGCTGAGACTGAAGCCCCGAGAGAGGGCCAGCTCCCCCACAGTCCACAGCTGGGCACTGGCACCACCAGGATACTAACCCAGAGCCCAAACTCATCTGCCTCCCTAGCACAAATGAAAGACACTGTTGTCGCCATCCTAGCTGCTGTGGCTGCTGGTGATGATGATCTTGACCACAGCCAGGCCTGGCTGAGGTCAGTGGGGTGACTGCCCTGTCCCCGCAGGTCCTTTGAGTCTGTGTTCAACGCCAGCGGGCTGCAGGATCTGGTAGCCAAGTACGGGGACTGGTTTTCCTACAGCAAGAGCCCCCGCGCACAGATCTTCCTGCGGAACCAGTCCCGGGTGCACGATGTGGACTCCATGGTGCGGCTGATGAGGTGGGGCTGCAGGCTCGGCGCGGAGCCCTTGGGGACCGCGCCGCCTCCAGTGACAGCTTGCCCGGCCCTTGGCCCAGCTTGGGCTTGGCACTGGCAGTCACCGTACTTAACCCTCCCACCACAGGGCACCCGGGGCCACCACCCTGAACAGCCAGGTGCCTGGCCCCAGAGACACAGGGGCCAGACCTGCTGGCCGCTGTCCCGAGAAGCCCCTGTCTTGTGGGTGGCAGGACCAGACCCATGTAAACGCAGAGCAAGAGCCACCTGAGTCCCAAGAAATGCTAGCACAGGACAAAGCGGGCTCCTTGCCTGGCGTGGGCGGGGCTCTGAGGGCTTCTCTGGGCAAATGCTGATCCGAGAGCTGAAAGACGAGGGCAGCGTGGCTAGATGGGTCGACGGAGAAAGGCTAAGGTCCAGGCTGTGGCTGTCAGGGTCACAGCTGCCACCATGAGGGTTTTGGCGCCTCCCCGGGTGCCTTCCCAGGGTAACTGCTGTGTGCTCCCTGCTCCAGGTACAACGACTACCTCCACGACCCCCTGTCTCAGTGTGGAGCCTGCATCCCGCAGCCTAACGGGGAGAACGCCATTTCCGCCCGCTCCGACCTCAACCCAGCCAACGGCTCCTACCCGTTCCCGGCCCTGCGCCAGCGCTCTCATGGGGGCATCGATGTGAAGGTGCCGCCCTGCTAGAAGCAGAAGCAGGGCCCTGGGGCCCCAGTGGGTGGAGTCTGGGCTTCCAGGGTTGGGCAAGCCTGGGTCCCCATTCAGCCTCCTGCTCTTCTGCCCCCCAGGTGACCAGCATGTCGCTGGCCAAGGCACTGAGCCTGCTGGCTGTCAGTGGCCCCACGTGGGACCAGGTGCCCCCATTCCAGTGGAGCACCTCACCCTTCCAGGACCTGCTGCACATGGGCCACCCCGACCTCTGGAAGTTCGCTCCTGTTGAGGTCTCGTGGGACTGAGGCGCCTCTCACCTGGCACCTCGCTGCTGGCCTCGCCCTATAGAGCCCTAGCAGGCCGCCCTGCCAACCCACCCACCCTGGCTCTGCCGTCCACCGTTCCCAAGCTGGGGGTCTGTCCGGGAGGTTGCCTCCGGGGTAGGGAGACCAGTTCAGTGTCAGGCCTGAGGAGCGCAGGCCACCCCTGCCCCTGCTCTGCTGCACTGTCTCTGCCATCCCCCCATGCCCTGTTGGTCTCCAGGGGATGGCAGGGTTCTCCTCTGAACCCCAGGAAACGGACTGTGCCTCTGGATAGAAACTTGAGTACAACCAAAACCAAAGTTTCTGGCCACCATGGCCAGAGGGTCCTGAGTGCCCATCTCCCTGCAGGGCTGGCAGGAGTGTCCCCCCCGAGCTCCTGCCTCTCCTCCCTGCCCAGCCTCTGGGCAGCACCCGTGGCCCCTGCTGTAGGAACTGAGCCATGGGCTGTGCCACCATTAAATGCAGGAGGCTGTGACCCTGAGTGTGCTTCTTGGGGAGGTGGGCACGGTCCTCTCCACGTGGGCTCTCACTGTCTGCCACGCATTTCCTGTCCGTGCTGCTGCCTGGCAGTTCGTACCCATGGGCCAGCCTGCCCACCGACCCGCTGCCCATCTGCAGTCACGGATCCATGCATCTCCCCATTTACCGTCATCTGTCCATGTATTTATCATCATCCATCCGTCCATCCATTTGTCCATCTGTCCATCATTTTTCCATCCGTCCATCCGTCCATTCGTCCATCTGTCCGTTCTTCCACCACCCATGCATCATCCATCCATCATTTGTCCATCTGTCCATCCGTCCATCATTTGTCCATCCGTCCGTCCATCCATCTGTCTGTTCTTCCACCACCCATGCATCATCCATCCATCAGTCTGTCCATCATTTGTCCATCTGTCCGTCCGTCCATCCATCGGTCCGTTCTTCCACCACCCATGAATCATCCATCCATCGTCCATCCATCCCCCATCCACCCATCCTCTCCACACCATCCAGTCATCCATATCCACTCTGTTCACTCATCTGTACAGGCACCTGCCTATCTGCTCCCTACCCTAGGTGCTTACTGAGCACCCACTATGTTCTTGGTCCAGTTCTAGGGCCCTGTAACCTCCAAGATCCTCCTCAGTCCCCCAGTGGGATGCAGCATCTCTGCCTGGCCCTGTGCACAGCCTGCCTTGGGGATGAGAATCCCTGTGCTCTGTGCTCAGAGGGCAAAGAGCACACAGCCCTGGAGCCAGGCCTGACTTGCCATCCAGTCTCCACCAATGAGCTATAGATGCAACTTCTGTGAGCCCCACTGCTCTTACTTGTAAAATGGGCTGAGGATGGGGGATGCGGCCTCTGGGGATGGGCCAGGGCTCCGTGCACTGGTGACTGATCACCCTTGTGGGGCCTCGGGCACCTGCCTTCTCATTAGTGCATTCTTGCTGCACCCAAGTACCCGCTAGTCATGGTGTGGAGGCTGAAAGTGAAGTACAGTACGGTGTCCCTTATGCATCAAACTTAACACGGGAGAGCTGGCAGAGGCTGGTGAGCGCTCAGGAGAAAAAGCATGTTGGAGGCCAGGACTTTGTTACTTCTCACTACACGTGTGAGGTGTGATTGAGAACTGTGAGTTTTCTTTTCGTCCTTTCACTAAGAAGGGGGGTCTCACTGTGGAGTTCAGACTGGCCTTGAACTTACTGTGTAGCCCACCCAGGCTGGACTTGAACTCAACGAGATCCTCCTGCCTCAGACTCCTGAGTCACAGGTATGTGTCACCACACCCAGCACTATAGTGAATGTTTAAATGAAAAAAAAAATGCCGGGCATGGTGGCGCACGCCTGTAATCCCAGCACTCGGGAGGCTGAGGCAGGAGGATCAGTGCCAGTTCGAGACCAGCCTGGGCTACCAAAGTGAGCTCAAGGCCCGCCTGAACTGCATAGCGAGACCCTGTCTCAAAAAGACAAAAAAAAAAAAAAAGAAGTATCATAGTAAGAGACACATGGCCACTCCTGCCGCCGCCCCCCCCATGCTCCCCGTGGCCTTAAGCGCTTCTCCCATGGTGCCACCCACTTTCTGAAGGGGATCTGGAGCTCAGCTGTGCTTGTCTGTGGCTGCCTCGGCGTCCCGATTCACATTTACCTCTCATGATCCTTTTGCTTTTGAGAAAAGCCCCAAGTCACACAGTGCCAGGCCCCAAGGACAGGGGAACAAGGACACACTGTAGGGCCTTTATCTGACAGAGACTGCTACAGGCTGTATGTATGTATGTATGTATATATATATATATATATATATTTTTTTTTTTTTTTTTTTTTTTTTTTAAGAGAAGGGTTTACTGGGTGCTCAGGGTCTCACTACTAGATAGGACTCAAAGTGATCCACCTGTTTACAGCCTCCCAAGAGCTCGGATCACAGGCATCAACACGCCCAGGCTCAACTGTGGTCTCAGCATGTCTGGGGTCAGGGCCAGCATGGCTGGCCTGGGGATCAAACCCGCAGCCCCTGCTATTTGACCAGCCCAAAGTTGAGAAGAATTTTTTTTTTTTTGGCTGGCTCAGACTGCCTTCAGGTTGGGTCTGCAAAGGAACTTGGAACTGGGGCTCAAACCATGGTCCCCTGTGCCTGAGCAAGTTTGCCCCTGCAGGCACTTAAACAACTGAGCTAACCCACAAGCCCCTTGCCAGAGGCTTTTGATCAATAATACGTGAACAAAAATGTGAGCAGATTTAGATAAAGGCATGTGTTACAATAAAAGACACTGCCATGATTTCCTCACAGAATACACGCACGCGCTTTAAATACACTTCACATCATTCTTAGGAATATGCTTTCACTATAATAAATTTTAATTTTTAAAATATTTTTTTTCTTATTTCAGAACTTTTGTTTGTTTACTTATTTAGTTTTATGGCTGACTCAGCCTGCCCTGAGAGCAGGGCTGGCACAGCATGTGGTGCCGGGGATAGAACCGCGGTCCCTGCAGCCACCTAAGCTTTCCTAAGCAGTCACTTTAGACCACTGAGCCATCCTGCCGGGCCAAGTTTTAATTAAAAAAAAAAAATTACTTTAAAAATTCTTTTTGCCAGGGAGATAACTCAGCAACATAAGCCCCCGCCTTGCAAGCACAAGGTCCTGAGTTCGATCCCTGGTACCAGAAAAAAAAAAAAAAAAAAAAAACACGCCTGTAATTCCAGCACTTGGGGAGGCTGAGGCAGGAGGATCAGTGCAAGTTCCAGACCAGCCTGTGCTACAAAAGTGAGCTCAAGGCCAGCCTGAACTGCATAGTGAGACCCTGTCTCA
>PVJA010029944.1:0-26201 GCA_004027025.1 Myocastor coypus
TACATGGACCCACTACCGAGCATCTGAGGTGGTGAATAAGAGCTCTTCAAATCTGCAGAAAAAAATGGCTTCCAATGAAAGTACATTGCAAAAAATGGGAAAGAAACAAAATGGAAAAAGTAAAAAAAGGTGAGGAAGCAGAACCTGAAGAGTTCGTGGGAGGAAACTCTACCACGGTGGACCAACATATAGTGAATGGGAAGCTGGAAGATTCTCTGGAGTGGAAGGGATATACAGATGCTGACAACGCATGAGAGCCTGAAGACAGTTCAGGCTGTCCAGAGTTAACAGAAGCATGTCTTCACTCACAAAAAGCTGGTGAAGAAAAAGATGGTACAAAAAGAAAATCTTTATCTGACAGGGAATCAGAGGACAGCAACTCAAAGAAAAAAAGAGAGAGACTGCTGACAAACCTAGAGGTTTTGCTAGAGGCCTTGATCCTAAATGAATAATCGGTGCCACAGATAGCAGCGGAGAATGGAGGCTTCTCATGAAATGGAAAGATTCAGACGAGGCTGACTTTGGGCTAGCAGAGGAGGCAAATAGGAAAGGTCCTCAGATCGCAATTGCTTTTTGTTAAGAGAGACGGGAGAGACTAATGTGGCATTTTTGTTCAGAAGTTGAAGCTCAATAACGTGTGTGTGTGTGTGTGTGTGTGTGTGTGTGTGTGTGTGTGTGTGTGTTTGGTTTTGATTTACTAGCATGAAAAAAAAACATTCCAATAAAAATCAAGTTTAATATGTCAGTTTTGAAAGTAGTATTCAGGGGAGTCGTTGGGTTTTGTTTTGTCTTGCATCTATACCACTAGTTACTTTGAACAAATAAATAAAGCTTTTGCAGTTGCTTTCTTTACCAAAAAAGAGCATTTGGTAGCCTGACATATTTCCTCTGCTTCTCTAAATGTTGGGGAGAATTGTCCATAGCCCAAATCAGGACTCATGCTTTGGCTCATACGCTTAAGGACCACTCTGAGTTTTTTGTTTGTGTATGTACAAATAAAATTCTTGCATAACTTGTTTTTGTTTCATTTTTAAACACTCATCGAAAGAAAAACTATGCGTGATAACCTCATGTTTGAGACGCCATCATTCTGAGCAACTTAAGAAATCACTTCCAGTTAAATAGAAGGTTTTCCTGAAGCCATCACCTTTTAAGTTAAATAAATGGTTTTGTGGCTAATTCGACTGTTTAAAGGAGATATTTTCAAAGCCACCATATCTGTCTTTAGTATCTGTCTTTAGTCACAAAAGTGTAATTTGCTTCCAAAATCCACCCCCCACACACACACAAAAGTCTTCTCTAGTTTGGCATGGTGGTGCACATCTACAATCCCAATACTTGAGAGGTCGAAGCAGGAGGATCTTGGAAGTTCAAGACCATCCTGAGCTACAAAGTGAGTGAAAGGCCAGCCTGAACTGCATAGCGAGACCCTGTGTCAAAAAAAAAAAAAAAAAAAATTCTTATCTCTGCCAACAACTTCCCCACCCAAATAAGGTAGCAAATGAGAACTTGCTTTGTTTGAATTCGCCAAGGGAACTCACCAGGGGAACATTAAACATTCCTCAAGACTCATTACTTCACAGCAAGCTGAAATCTGCACTCAACTCAGGATTCAAGTATGTCTTAAGAATTGGCTCACTGAAATCTACTTAGTGGCAGAGGTGCTCACAATTTAGGACCTAGAATAAATAAGTGGACAAACTTGTAATCGAAACTATTGACCCACATGCTTTTTCTTAACCCCAACTTGTTCCTTACATGTAGACTCAACCTTTTCAGTATTCAAGTTACCGTTTTCAGCATAAGCCAGGAAAACAACTTCGTAGTAGTCAGAATGTTATACTAATGTGTATTGTTTGTTTTATTGTAAATAATGCTAAGCAGTGAACAATAAATAGTTTTATACTCCTTTAAAAAAAAATCACTAGAGGGGCTGAGGAGATAGTTCCATGACACAAGTACCTGCCTGGCAAGTGTAAGCTCATGAGTTTGAACCCCGGTCCTGCAAAAAAAAAAAAAAAAAAAAAAAAAATCCCTAGAATTTTTGGGTTCTACATAAGTTACATTATGTAAATGAAATACTACCAATTCTCTCTGTGGAAAACTTAGGCAAATGTCCACCTGTTAGAAAATTAGCATCTGTGTATTTTTATTAAAACTATATGACTATTAAATAGAAACTGAAATATTTAGAGTCTTAATATATAGTATCATTATCTTCATCTATTTCCGGTTGCTGCAGTGGACAAAGGAGCTAATTTACAAAGACTTATTTTGGCTCACAGTTTCACAAGCTAGGGAGTCCAAAGCCAGGCAGCTGCGTCTGGTCAGAACCATGTGCTAATTTGACTCATGGTGGACAAGGAGACAAAAGTGGGCCCATGCAGAAGGGCCGACGCAGGGGCTATGTTGTCCATAACAGCTCACTGTCATCGAAACAGACCTCTCCCTTGAGAAAAACATCCATCCCCCTGGCCACCCAGTCACCTCCCTAAAGCCCTCTCCCAGCATGGCCACAATGAAAACCAAATTTCAGCATGAGTTTAGGAAGGGACAAACTGTAGCAATGGCGTCTTCCTGAAAGCTCTCTAGATAGAAGCAGAAATTAAACAAAATTGTACAATATGAAGTATTTTCTGTGAGAATCAGAACAGCTGATGCGTTCCCTTGGGTATTTCCACTCTCTGTGTATTTGGTGTCTTGGTTACTCTTTTCTCATTGCCAGGACAAACACCCAACACCCAAAAGAAGCAAGGAAATGTTTATGTAGCTCACGGTTACTGGAGGTTTGAGTCTCTACTTGGCTGGCTCCAAGGCAGACTGGCCCGTGGCAGAGGGCAGCAGTTCATGGTAACAAAAGACAGCAAAACAGCAAGAGCGAAAGGGAGAAGTAACAGTAACGATGGCAACAGAGAGCAAATCTGCCTTCCTTAAGTTCCATTCAGATTATTTGTCCTGGGCTGGAAGTGGCACTCACACCCACAATCCCAGCAGCACTCACACCCATAATCCCCATGGATCATGAGTTAATCACAAACTCTAGAAATCTGTCCCGTGATTTCATGAGGCTTTGGGGGGACAAATACACACAAATCCTAACAATCGGTTTCCTAAAGCTGCCATATCCATGCCACCAGCTATGGGGCTTCGAATGATGAAGTTTATTGTCTTACAATTCCAAAGGACAGAAGTCCCTAGTCAAGAGGTCGGCAGGGCCTTGCGCAGCCTGTAGGGGAGGAGCCTGCCTCTGCCTCTTTCTGGTTGCAGTCTTGGGTTCCCCTTGGCTTCCAGACACATCCATCTAGTCCACCTCCATTGCCGCATCAGATGCTGCTGCCCCTGTGCATCTATCTTCGCGTGACATTTTCCCATCTTCTCAGACCCCACTCATGTTGGGTTTAGTTCTACCCTGATGACTTCATCTTAACTTGGTTGTGTCTGTCAAGACTTTGTTTCTAACTGAAGTGTCATTCTTAGGTACTGGGGTTGGCACCTCAACATGCCATTCTGGAGGACACAATTTAACCCATAATAGATATATAAACGAACATTTGGAAGAACCGTTAGAACCTTAACCTTGATAGGTAATGCAAAACACTGCAAAGCTTTGGCTAGATGGACTTATGACCTGCTTCTAAAACTTTAATGTGAAATTTGAACTGCAGTTGATCCTGATCCACTTTGTACAACGTTGAAAAGAAATACAAACCAGCCAGTGTTAGTCTGAACTAAATTTAGCGCATGCTCATACAAAGTTAGAAATCCAGAAGCCGTCTTATCCTTCTCCTCTTCCTGATCCCCAACATCTGATTCACA
Source organism: Myocastor coypus (assembly GCA_004027025.1). NCBI lineage: Eukaryota > Metazoa > Chordata > Mammalia > Rodentia > Myocastoridae > Myocastor > Myocastor coypus. The sequence continues at coordinate 3,817 of PVJA010029944.1, forward strand.
CGTTTGTAGGCACTTGGCTCATTCGTTCCACCCACAAGTACAAGGGCTGATAGCAGGGCTCCACGCAGCAAACTCACCCTAAGTTGAAAATGCCAGAGGTAAAAACACTCCGACTCCACCTGAGTCGACCTAACACCCCGCGCAGCACACCACGAAGTCCTACTCACTTCCTTTCTGACTATGGGGATAACTGGAGCTGCAGCCAGGGATGCTACCTGGCACCGTAACAGAAGATCCCGTCACACGTCACTGGCCCAGGGGAACATCCACAGTGCGCGACTCAAAGAACAGTTTTTCCAAGTATCCGTTCATGTCCCTACCATCGCAATGTCAAACCAGTGAAAGTTGGAAACTGTCCGTATTTATCCAGTCCTGCAGAGATACAGAAGTGAATGAAACAGAAATCCTTATTCCCTAGAGATTACACTCTAGTGCAGTGTGGAGAAAGCATAAAGAAAAATACATTGAAAAGCTGAGGGTGTAGCTCAGAATTGGAGCACTTGCTTAGCATGGGCAAGGTCCTGGGTTTGGTCAGCAGCACTGAGAAGGGAAGATCAGGGAAGAGGGAGGGATGGAGGGAGGAGGAAGGAGGGATGGAAGGAAGGAAGGAAGGAAGGAAGGAGAAGAAGGGCCAGCCTGATAGTTCAGCAGACTAAAGTGCCTCCTTAGGCATCTAGGGTTCGATCCCCAGCTTGCCATGCTGGCCCCATCTCAAGGGTGCATTGAGACAGCAATTGAGATTGGGCATGTTGGTGCTCGCCTATAATCCCAGCACCTGAGACGATGAAAGCAGGAGAATCACTATGAGTTCAGTCTGCAGAATGAGACCCTGCAGACCCTGTAGTCCCTGCCCTAAACACAGAAGAAAGAGAGAGAAAGTGAGAGAGAGAGAGAGAGAGAGAGAGAGAGAGAGAGAAAAGGAGAGGAGAGGAGAGGAGAGGAAAGGAGAGGAGAAGAGAGGAGAGGGGAGGGGAGGAGAGCGGGGAGAAAGAGAAAAAGAAAGGGGGATGGGGAAGGGAGGGAAGAAGAGAGAAGAAAGGAAGGAGAGAGGAGGGGATGGGGAAATATATACAGATGAGATGTCATGCAGATGCAAGACAAAAAAATACACCAGTGAACTAAGACCATGAGGCCCAAAGCGTGGTGCTACAAGCAGGCAGGACAGATCACAGCTTCTGGAAAGGTAGTCAGCGAAGCCAAGTCAGGGAAACTCCCTTCTCATAAAAAGTGCCACTGCAGTGTGTCAGCCACCAGCCCCTATTGGCCCCTGGGCACTTACAACACAGCAAAACCAAACTGACACATGTGGCCCTATTGGCCTGGTACCCAAAACAAAGAAGGTAAAATGTTTTCATGTGGGTTGTATTTCAAAAGGTAGTAGTTTGGATCATATAGCTTATACTTGGAGTTATATAACCTAATTAACTCATAAGGTTAGTAATTTTACCTTTTTGTGTAGTTACTAGAAATTTCAATTTTATTTCTGTTTATTTGTTTATTCTTGGTACCAAGACTTGAACTCTGGACCTTGTGCTTGCCACACAGAAGCTATGCCGCTGAGCTATCTCCCCAGCTCAAAAATTCTAAATGGGCCACACAGCCCATGTCCTAACCCTACTGAAAGCGCACGTATAGAGGCAGCTCAGGGACAAGGAGCTGTTTCAGCAGCAGTGGGAGACACTGGCTTGCTGGCATGGCAGGGAGTTCTAGGGTGGCGCTCACAGGGCAATGAGACCCTCTTAGGAAAGGTCTCTCTGAAGCAGCGGTTATGAAGGAGAGGCTCAGGGAATGAAGACTCCAGGGTTCCCACAGGGAAGGAGCCCTGTGAAGGACAGAGGAAAACCAAGCAGGACCTCAGCACGTCAGAGGAACAGAGGGAATCCAGGGTGACTGAGGGGGGCAGTGGGCCGGAATCTCGGAGCAGAACGGAGAGGACGAGGAATCTGTGGCTCCCGCCACTGGCCCGGATCTCCCTGAAGACACACACGTCTCTTCTAATGCGTCATGTCAGTCCACACCTAACACACTTTCTGCAGGATGCCTATTGATCAGGAAAAACCTGTAGCACATCGTTGATAAGCCAAAACGTGAAGTCATTTAACATTAATTATCATAAAATTAATGTATGCCAATTTCATCAACTTGAAAAAGTGCCTGAAGGGAAAAAATTAAGAATTATACTTTATATTCTCATCCCGATGAGTATCCTATTGTGTAGAATAAAGCAGTTAGTCTAAGTGATTTATGTCTTCCAGTATTATAGGTCTGCTTAAACATAATCCATCTCCCATGCCTTTCTGGCCACCCAAAGGCACACTGCCAAAGCCCTCTTAGTGGCGGCACTGTCACCTTAAGAACCACCAAAACATAAGAGATGCAAAGAGGTATGCCAAGTCTCTGCAGCATTTCCACACCACCCGCCATCCATTACAAAACTTAAGTATTTATAGTGATATACGAAGACGCCCTCCCAACTCTTCAGCTATTCTCTCTCCCCTAAGATCTGTCCCTCGCCTCTCCTGGGCCACACTGCATAGCTGTAGGCTCTGGCCTTGCCACCTGTCACGCTGGCCCGAGGTCACATGAGTGTCCCCCTTCCCCCAGGCTGCTGTCGCTGCTAGCCATCTTTCTAAGAGCCCATCCCTGGGGATGGGGAAAGGAGGAGGTAACCCTGCGAGAGTTCTACTTGGGCCAAATCAGAATCGCCTCCAGGGCATCTGAATAACCAAGATGTCCACAGCAGCCAGGAGGAGCAGGCCAAGCAGGCCGAGCAGCCCGGCGGCACGCGACCACATCTGCTTCCGCTCAGCCGCCCAGTTTCCTGCCCCTCACCCGCTGGAACCCTAAACCCTATCTCCTTAATCACTTCCTGTACTCCATAACTCACCCACCTTATCTCGGTGGCAAGGGGCTACACTTTCAATTGCCCTGCTCTTCCTGCTGACCTTTGGGCCTCCAGAGCAGGAGCAGGGAGGGGACCCAGGGCCATCCCTGTGACGCAGATGGTGGTTCTAAAGCCAGCAAAGGGCTGGGACAGGAAGGACCTGCCTCGCGCTGTCCAGGGGCAAAAGGAGAGCATAACATACCAGCCAAGGGAGAAAGCAGCTCCTCTCAATTCCACCGCTCAGCCCTGGAGAAGAGCTTTTGCCCTAGTATTCACGTGCATCCCCAGGACTGAGGTGCTTAGCTCTTTGGCCATCTTGGTTTTCCTCTCCTTCATAAGATTCTTTCCCATTTTGACCCTCAGTACACACTGCATCCAATCTGGAACACTTGTTTCATCAGGCAGGCACTTGTACTGCTGAGCTACATCCCCAGTTCCCTGGAATGTGTTTTCATTTAATAACTTTTTATCCTTTAATCCCTACTTTCTCTCTCTCTCTCTCCCTCTCTCTCTCTCTCTCTCTCTCTCTCTCTCTCTCTCTCTCGTGTGTGTGTGTGTGTGTGTGTGTGTGTGATACCAGGAATTGAACTCAGGACCTTGTGCTTGCCAGGCAAGCACTTATTCCACTGAGCTATCTCCCTGGTCCCCTTAATCCCTACTTTAAATGTTATCACTTTAAGAGCCCTGTCCTTGCTGGACATGGTGGCACACACCTGTAATCCCAGCACTTGGGAGGCTGAGGCAGGAGGATTGATGTGAGTTCGAGCCCAACGTGGGCTACAAAAGTGAGCTCAAGGCCAGCCTGAACTGCATAGCAAGACCCTGTCTCAAAAAGACCAAAAAAAAAAAAAGAGCCCTGTCCTTATATAAAGAAAACCACACATACAAACACACACACACACCTTCATTCTTCTTGTAGTCTATATAAGCATATACAATTTGTTATCTGTGTATTTCTAATATAGAAATTTAACTTAGAGTGCTTGGAAGACAAAAATCCATCTCATCACTATTCCAATGCAAGCAATCAGTGCTTCGAGGCCCTCAGTTGATAAAATTTTTAAAAGAATGAATATATATAGTCAGGACTTCATAATCTATATGGAATCCTAATCTCTCATGTTATAAGGGAACTAGCATAGGATAAAGAGGGTATCTTAAATCAAAAGAGGAAAAATGAATTATTTAACAACCATTTTGTCTGTGACTGGAGGTTTCAGTCCATATTTAGTTGGCTCCGAGGCAGAGTGGCCCATGGCAGGGGGCAGCCATTCATGGTGGCAGAACAGCGACAGTGGCAACAGGTCAACAGCAGCAACAGCGGCAACTGCGAGAGTTAGCAAGGGTCTAGGATTGAGTGACCAAACTTTCTTCCTTACTGTAGATCAAAATCAGTTCAAAATGGACCAAGGTGTAAGCTCCAAAAATGGAGCCATTAAAAGAGTTTAAAGGAAATGTACAAGAAGATGTACATATCTTCATACAGAAAAGATTTTTCTAAGCAGACGGAAGAAGGCTGATTGACTTGAGATCAACACAACTTCCTGCACACACGTCTCCATACCCAAGACGCTAGTAAAGACAAAGGAAAACAGAAAGTGGGAAGAATAATTGTTAAACTCAGCAGAGACTTAGATTTTATTGTATTTTATACGTAAGAATGAAAAGATTAAGATTACTAATTCAAAAGGAAAACTAGGAAAGTGATTAAGCAAACGACAGAAAAGTTCATGAAAGTGACTTTTGCCATGCAGTACGTACAGCAAAATGAAAGGAAGGTAAGTAAATTAAACAATGGAATGACCATTCGTCACCTTTGACATTGGAGACCTGAGAAGCTGGATAACATTAGCGTTGGAAGAGAGCGCTGGTATACTACTATCTCAGGGGGTATAAATTTTGTCCTGGGATGTGAGTCTCTGGCCCAGCTGGTCTCTGGGAGTGGTCAGTATTTTCAGGTCTACGTGGATCAGTGACACTACCTGAATTCTGAGCATACTCACTTTTCTGGTCAGCAATTTCACTGGTGATCTTATGTAGCAGGCAAAAAACAAGCAAAGATAAATAGAGAATATCTACGGAAAAGACCAGAAACAGTCTAGATGAAGCTTAACGGTAGACACACGGAACAAGGCTAGGCTCATGCATGCAGCCACTGAAAGAGAAATGGGTCCATGGTGGGCCCCTCTTTAGTCTAGGAAACATACAAGGGATGGGACCAAATGTGCTGTACACACACATATGTCTAGAAAAAAAAGACTGAAGGTAGGTAGGCAAGTAGATAGGTAGATAGATGATAGATAGACAGGCAGACAGATAGGGCTATTGACACATAGACCACTTCTAAAAGGGTTAAACCAATTAATTAATTAATTAATTAAATCAGAGGGAGGGTCTGGAAGTCACTAGACCTACTTTTTTTTTTTTTTTTTTTTTCCTGCAGGACTGGGGTTTGAACTCACAACCTTGCACTGGCCAGCCAGGCATTTGTGCCACAGAGCTATCTAACCAGCCCCCTAGACCTACTTTTCATGGTAACTTTCTACATAATTAGAAAAAAAATTACCATTTACATGTATTTTTAATTTAAAAACTAGTTTCTAAAAATGACCCAATATAACCAATGCAGTCATCAATATGATAGTAAAATGTGTAGCATAGTAAGATTCTTTTCAACCTATTCGGTTAATGCTTTTATTACTAAAGGGGAACAAATTTTGAATGAGTACACAAAAAGAAAGAATAACTCTTTCTGAGCCAGGGAGATAACTCAGTACTCGAAGTGCCAGCCTGGCAAGTACAAGCACCCAGGTTTGATCCCCGGTACTGCATGCCATGCGAGCCCCACACCGAGCTGGCCACTAAAACCAGACATGGTGGCATAGGCCTATAACCCCAGAGCTGGGGAGGCTGAGACAGGAGGATCACTATGAGTCCAAGCTGCATGGTGACACCCGGGGTACCAAATAAGTAATTTATTATCAGTCAATAAATAACTCTTTCAACACTCCAGAAGGGAAGCAGGATTGGCCTTTTAGCTGTGAATAAGTTATTCAGTAGAAAAGGCCCAAACTTTACTTATTGGTAAGGTTTTTATTTTGGAGACGTGGCCAGCAGGCCAGCTCAGGCAGCTTAGGCTCATTCGAAGCTCTCACCAGCCCCCACCCAGCCCCAACAATGATTCAAATCCAATACAGGAAGTTACTTATTAAACACAGGAGGTATCAGGGCCCTGGGAAAGCCATTATAAACTTTGTCTTTGGGAGGACGGGTTTCTTAATGAAACACAGAACCACCGTCTTAGGAAGGCAAGGATGGGCCATCACCACGTAAGTACTCGCTGCTTGCGGGAACTCATTCTCATTTTGGTTAGTCTGTGGAAGAATTTAAGCTATGAGCTTGTGCCTGATGCCCTCAGACTTTCTTATTTTGATTATCCTTTATTCTTGGTCTTAGCAATAGTACTAGACTCGTAAAATGCACTTGGAATATGTTTGTTTCCCATTGGCCAGAAAAACCTCTTAGGAGGAGCTAAATAAAAATTTTTAATGAGGTAGCAAACAGAGTCTTGCAGAAAGCAAGTAGTTAAGCTGAATTTCTGGAATGAAGAACTAAAATGCTAGTTTGTGGCGAAACTGTGCAAAACTTCCTAATTATGCCCATGCTGAGATTCGTAGGAAATGAAAGTCCACGTTGCAAGTGTCTGTAATCCCACGTAAAAAAGACACACGCAAGGACAAACGATGTGGGTTGCAAGCTATTTCATGGTAACATTGAAAACTATTCCAGCATCATCTCTAAATGGCATCAAACATTCCAACATTTGCAAAGATCTATGGGAAAGCCTGCATTGGTTCCTAAACAATGTTGCTAAATTTTATAACTGAACTCAGATTTCCCACAAGCCCACCCAGGGTTTCCTCAGAGAAGCACTATCTTGTAGGTTATCTGTGAAGAGCATTTTCATGCCTGCCAGCATTATGAGCGCTTCAGTCAGTGTCTCTTCTGAGAAACTGAAAACCACTTTGCAAATCTCTCTGATGGATGCAGAGGATGTCAGGAGCAAGGACTGCCCCCTGCATGGGCAGGTTGGGAGGACGGTTCTGTCCTTTGGGATTCAAGCCCAGGGCAGCTGATCTCTAAGAGTGTGGGGCCACCTTTTTATACAGCACCAGTGTTGCGGCAACAGTTGCCCAAAGGGATATCCCCCTTCATGTATGTCCAGAGCTTCTGAGCTACCAGCCCGGGAGCCAGGAGCTGGAGACAGGGAGGCTCCTAAGTGCTCTTCTTCCCTCCCATCATCTACTTTATAGCCCTCACTAATGGTCTGTCCCATTAAAGCCTCTGTCACCTTCTATCATCAGGTGTGACTTCCAAGCAGGTCAGTTTCCAGGAGACTGGCTCCCGGAAGACGTTACAGCATTTGCAGCTAAGAGCCGGGCATGGCGGTGCATGTTTGTAATGCAACCAGGGGAGGCTGAGGCAGGATTGACTTGAGTTCAAGGCCAGCCTGGACTACTGAGTTGGGGCCCAGCCTAGATTGCAAAAACCTTTGCAGCTAATGTAAAAATGTAATCTAGCATCTGAGATGCCCTTCCTATAGCATCCTGTCACACCCACCCAAGCTGTACTTCAGTCACTCTGATGTTTCAGAACACAGTAGGGTGATTTCACCAGTACGTGAAGAGCAAGTACACTCTAAATAACTAAATGCACAACCACTTTAAAGGACAAAACTTTGTCCCTGTAATGCCTTAAATCAATTGTATTATAGAGTTAGTTGGTGATAAACAAGTGAAAAGAATGCTACTTTTGAAGGAATTACAAATCAGGGCCAGGGTGATAGCTCAGCAGTCTAAGCACCTGCCTGTCAAGCGCAAGGAGCTGGATTTGATCCCCTGTACCACATGCTGTGCCAGGCCCACCCTGGGAGCAGAGTCAGCCACTGAGTCTGTGGTGGCACACACCTGCAATCTCAGCTCTGGGGGAGCTAAAACAAGAGGATCACTGTAAGTCTGAGCTGCACAGCGAGATCCTATACCAAATATACAAATTTTAAAAGTAATTACAAATCAAATACAGTAAAATTCAAGTCCATGATGTTTAAGTGTATATTATTGGTTTGAGTAATGGATAGTGCTATTTTATTTAAGTAAATGGCTGTATTCAATGGGAAAGAGTCCTGATTCCTATAATTGCCTTTGTATTTCAATGAATCTAAATTTTGATGTCATCCAGCCTCTTGGTTGTATAATTGTTTTCCTATTCAACTTACTGAGAAAGCTTGATTTGTAATACTTCCTGTAATGCCTTGGGACCTTCTCTTGGCTCAAGTGTGGTTTTATGTGAAGCTTCCCTCTCTGTTCTCTTACTCTGATAACAATGAAATAAAATCCAGCATGTGTAGAATTATAGACATAGACACAAAAGCAGGCATTGGAATCCTGTGCCAGCCCTTGGAAGCCCTGAGGATGTGGCATGCTATGTATTAATTTTTAAGTTATTATGAGCACTAAATGTACTAGTTTCAAAGGTTCCTAGGAAAGCTTTAAATCCCCAAGAATAGACCCACAGACCAAGGTCCATAGATAGCTACCTGGCAAGAACTGCTTAGAATACTGGGCAGGAAATATGTTTTCCAAGGTACTATGACCTAGAATCCAAGCCAATTTTGAAATCTCAAACTGAAAATTACTTCTGCTTTGAGCTCCCCACCTCGGGTCCTTTTTTTTTAAATCATTAATTTTTTTTTTTTTCAACTGAAGGACTTACTAATGGTGACTAACTTACTTAGAGTAGTAACATTGGGGATACTGGGTTACGATCAACCTGTGTAACAATAACCTGCTGATCATCCATCCTTCGAAGAATTTGCTTCACCTGCTGGATATGTCCGTGGGCTCAGGGAGACTCACTAAGGAAAAACTAAGATCCACAGAAAAAATGTTTGGGGCTGGTGTGGTGGTTCGGCAGTCTAAAGTACCTGCTTAGGCAACCTTAGGCAACCGCATGGACCAAGGTTCCATCCCCAGCACTGCATGCTGCACCAGCCCCACCCCCAGGGCAGGCTCAGCCAGTCATAATATAAAAAAAAGAAAAAAGAAAAAAAAATGTGGTTGGCTCTTCAATCCCGTTGCTTTTAAGACAATCGCCATCCAGAGGAGAATAAAGGTTTGCACTTGCTGACCTTACCACGGGCTTGTGGCTACAGATTACGGACAGATTAGGGTGCAAGCAAGATTTCAGGGTGCGGTTGAAAATATTAAACTAATCACAAGCCCACAAGGGCTTATGATTCTGTGAAATTCTTTGCAACATTGATGAAGAGGCTCCAGAGACGGCGACAGCTCTGCTCGCCGCCCGATCCTTAATCCCTGGCTGAGCAGCCACAGCGCCTGGGCATTCGTGAGAAGCGTGGGCTCCCCCAGGCGCGCGAGTCACACAGGCTGTACTCTGATGAGATCCTTAAGCGAGGCTCACGCACGCTAATGTCTGGGAAGGTGCGGATGAGGAAGAAGTTAGCCAACGCGGCTGCACGTCGGGCTTGCCTGGGGAGTGCCGAGGGCCTCTGCTGCCCGCGTGCCACCCAGGGTCTGGGTTGCTTGCCTAGCGGCCTTTCTGGGTCCTGGACTTGCGCACGCTCCCCGGGTGAGCCTCACATGCACCCGAGTTCAGCGCGGCGTGGCTCACCGTCCAGGACAGCCGTGCACGCTGGCAGTGAGGGCGGATGTCACTGTTAAGCGCTCGCGAGCGGGAGTGCCGCAGCTGGTCAGAGCCCCAGAGCACACCCGCTGGTGACTTTATTGTGCCAGTGTCTCACGAACATAAATACTGTCTAAAAAGGGAGACCAGCTGGAGACAGCAGCAAGTGAACTGCAGCTGGGTTCTGGTGAAACCGGGAGTGGCCTGACAGGTGGTGACGGGAAAGATGGCCACGGAGGCAGGGATCAGCAGGGCGGGGAGATCGGGAGCAACGCAAGTGCAGCTGTAACCAAGAGTGCGCCGGCCATTCACCGCATGCCAGACCCCGGAGACCCACAGTGAGCCCGAGCAGACGCGAGATTGACCCAGAGAGTGCCAGCTTCCTTGCCAGGAAATCCTCTATCCCAGAAGGCCACCATGAGCTCAGGAGGACACAAACAGGACTTCTGGTGTCCAAATGCAGCTCGCCCTGAAGCATGCCTTCATTTAAAACGAGGCCCCACTCAAAGCCGAGCTACATTTCAGATGCAATTATGTGGTCTTGGCTTTTCAAGTTCTCTTTTCTATTTCTTTTCTGTGTGTTTGGTACAGGATCTCAGTGATCCTTCTATTTTCAGCCTCCCCAGTGCTGGGATTATAAGCATGCACTGCCAAGCCCGGACTCAGTCCCCTGCTCAGTATACCCTAGAGGCAGGACCAACGTGGCAAGTGGGACGTGGGATTGAACCCTGGTCCCTGCACTTGCCAAAGCAGGTGTTTAGTCCACTGAGCTATCTCCCCTGCCCGACTTTTCAATTTCCTGTCAGTGGGGTGTGCTGGCATCCCTGCTCCCAACACAGAAGCAAGAAGCCACACTCCCAGTGGTGCTGGGTGCAGCTGGAAGCTGGCCTAGGGTGCTCTGAGGTGCTGATGCTGAGTGGTCCGAGTCTGGCACTTGGTGGCCTGGGAGCCGTGCAGGATGACCTGCTGCGGCCCTCGAGATCTGAGCTTTGGCTCTGCTAGCACTACACACAGACAGATGCCTCTTACTCCTCAGCACCACCCTAGCAAAGCAGTCCTGGCGTGCTTCCACCTCTGGGTGGGGAGAAAGTGAGGCAGAGAACAGTCAGGGAGCCTGACCATCTCATAAGAGACAGTGCACGAATCAGGCTGCCACAGAACTGCTTCACACTTGCTGAGGCTTCTGTGGAAGTGACTAGAAGCTCATCTCCTGGATGAATGAGTCACGCCTTGTCCTCTTCTCTGACCCCCTCCCTACCTCACACCCCATACGTAACTGTCACTCCCTAAGTAGCTTTGAGGCCATCTCTCTTGTGTATCTGTCCCCCCTGGACTGATGGTCCCCTGACAGTGGGACTGTGACTTATTATCCTAGGTATCAACACCACCACCACAACTTGCGGTGGAAAGTAAACGTTCCATACAGTTTGGTGAATCTCTCCCTTCATCACACTTAGTTGGGATCCAAATCCTGATATCCAGGACTGGGGCGATAGCTTGGCAGTCTAAGTACCTGCTTGGCAAGTGCGAGGACCCGGGTTCAATCCCTGGAACCACATGCTGTGTCAGTCCGCATGGTGCTGGACCCCGAAACCAGGTATGGTGGTGCATGCCTGTAATCCCAGCACTGGGGACCCTGAGACAGAAGGATCAGTACAAGTCTAAACTGCGTAGCAAAGCCCTGTACCAAATAAATAAATAAATATCCAGTCATGCTCCAGGCCACTCATGGCTGAGGCCCAGTATCTGCCCTTTTCTTAACTCAGAGTGATTCTACTACATCCACAGATGAAAATCGTGTGCCCGCTGTCGGTATTCTAGTACAAGGCTTCCCAAATGTGATCCCCAAATGGACATTCTTGGTATAATCTAGGATCCTACAGAAAATGCAAAAATCCCGCCCAACATGGGCCGCGCCAGATACTGATGGTACAGCCCAGCAACCGCATCTGCATAAATTCAAGCTTGACGATCAAAGTTGAAGAGCAAGCCTGTCACGGGCCCAGGTTAGAGCTATCATCCAGCTTTGACTGGAGGCCGCTCTGCCTCAGCCTGTAGGGACACTCCAAGCCTTGTTAGCTCTACCTCTCGCCCCTGGGTCTGACCTCAGAGGCAACTCAGAGAACCCCCTCGCCCCAGGTACTCCCTCCCACATGCCCCACCCAGGTGGGCACTGCCCCATTTGTCATCCTGGGTTCGCACTGCAGAAAGATGCTGAGAAAGGAATGTTCCGGCAGGCAGAAAGTAGGAAAGCCCCCCCTCTCCTTGCACATGATTTCATAATGCCAGCTCAGTGCAAAACGAATATGAGAATTTAGAGAAATTCCCGGGAGCCAGGTACTGGCTGACAATTTTTAAAAAGGAATAAGATCATAATCCATGCTCTCAAATTACGCCGCTGGCCCTGACCACCCATTTATGCAATTGTCCAGAAGCACCTCTAGCACGAGCCCACGGGGGCCCTGCTCATTCCTTCAGGTCAGGCTCCTAGAGTGCTGTGGTCCACAGCGAAACCTGGCAGGCCACAGCCTGACCAGCGGGTATTAGAACAGACCATTATTTTCATTTGTTTTAGAACAATCAGAATGCGTTTGATTACTAATTCCACACTACCAGACTGATAGAGACGTAAATAATAGCCATTGAATTGTCAGCCCTGATAGGAAGTCCAAAAGGACTTGATTCCAGGATCGGCTGAGCCCTGCCGTCCGAGCACAAGGAACCCCAGCTACGCCTGCCTTTCTAGTCTGCCGCCCCCACATGTGGGCCATGAGTTCCCTCACAGTGCAAGGCCATGGGTTTCGGTTAATGAACCATCTCCTGTGACAGAGCCACAGGCAGGAAGGGGATGGAAGGGAATCGTCTTTCTCCTTAGATACCCCTCCCCCATTCGTGTGGACAATCTTTCTCTAAAGCTCCGTGCAGACACGTTTTCTATCTCGCTGATCGGAAGTGGCCCAAAGACTAACCCTAGACTAGCAGCGTGAACAGGACAGCTGTGGGTCCTCGCTGTTCCCTGGGCCCAGCAAATCGCCCCCCACCCCACGTCATGTTGGCTGCATACCAAAACCCACAGGTGCACAAGTTTCTTATGTGAAAGCACACAGTATTTAGCTGTTGCCTACGCGACGCCTCCTGTGCATTTCACATCATCTCCAGATTAATGCCCGAGCAGCCCCTAATACTGTGTAAGCAGCTGCTGTGCCGTCCTGTTTGGGAAATAATCACAAGAGCGATCCCGTGCATGTTCCGTGCCGATTCAGTCATCTTCCCCATAGCTTTCTGGCCAGTTGGTTGCATCTGAAGAAGCAGAGCTGATGGATACGAAGGCTCAACTTTGTCTGTTTTCTGTCAGAATCTCCACAGTACATAAACCGTCAGAGGGAAGTCCTGCTCAGCCTGGGGCATTTATACAGCTTGGACCATCGTGGCCAGTGTTGACCTCAGCAAACCTTTGCGAGGGGCATTGCCCTCTCGCTATTGATTTCTCATTACTGTTATTTTTATTCATATCACTGCTACTATCACGGCTAACACTTTTAGATGAATAAAAGAGAAAGACTTGAGGAGCTGGGGAGATAGCTCTGTGGGGCAAGTGCTTGCCTGGCAAGTGCAAGGTCGTGAGTTCAAATCCTGGTCCCGCAAAAAAACAAAAAAGAGAGAGAAAACTTGAGGATCAGATGGAAAAGAAGTGAATCAATTCCCCCTTTGCCCGATGTGGGCTTGAATGCTCATAGTGGGAATAAGGAGAGATTGAGATCTTTGAGAAAATTAAAGAAAAAAGTAATGGGTTTGGATCCAGGGCATACTTAAACTTTCTCACCAGGAAAAAGAATAACAGTCATTGTTTTGATAGCGATTAAGACAGAATGTGCTCAGAGCCAGTGCAGCTATTTCATTTTGTTTCTTTCCAACACATCAGGACTTCTTCGTACACCGTCACTTCTACCCCTCTGCCCAGCTCATTGATGGATGCCCAGTCACCCAGCTCAGCCCTCCGTGCTCTCTTTGCAGTCTAGCGATTTATGATTGTCCCTTGAGGACCCCAGAGCGCACCAGTCTCTTTGTTCCCCATGAGTAATGAGCCTCATGTTTATACTCTCATTGAATAGCCAAAGAACAGCTACCCAAGCTGGGCATGGTGGGCGTGGTAGCGCACACCTGTAAGCCCAGCACTCAGGAGGTTGAGGCAGGAGGATCCTTGCAAGTTGGAGACCAGCCTGGGCTACAAAGACAGTTCAAGGCCAGCCTGAACTGCATAGTGAGAGCCTTCTCAGAAAGACAAAAAAAAAAAAAAAGAATAGCTACCGACAATATAAGGAGGAAAACGATGACTCATTTCTAATGAGGAGTTCCCTAAGTCCTGCAGGCGTCATTCCCTTCCTGGTTAAGAAACACCCACCGGTTCCTGAATCCTCTTTCCCTCCAAGTTTACGTTTGTTGATGCAACACAGCATGAAGCGCATGTCTGAAAGCCCCATCTCTTCAGAGGGCTCTTGCTCCCACAGTGAGCTGGGGGCAACCTCAAAGCAAGAAGTCATTTTCCCCCAGACTCGAACCTCATTTCCAGATAACGAACACTATTTCACCTCCAGCAGAAATTACTCGTGCCCCAACTCGGTGCGACCCTATAGAGCCCTAAGGTAGTCACCTGAAAGACAGCACAGCCACGGCAGCCTTCTGGGAAGAACCACAGTGGGTCCGATGCAGACGCGCAAGCAGGAGGTGACGACAGCTTTTTACTTCCGTCTGATTTCAACTCAAACTCTTCTCCCTGCTTACTTTACTCTGCTACTCATTGTTCAGTTTTGTCCTTTGGGATACTTCGAAAGAAAATTTTGAGAAACAGGAGACATCATGGTCGACTTCTAATCTCCCCTCTTGTGTAACCTCAGCAGTTTGCCTGTGGTGACTGGAAATATCGCTGTTGCAAGCACCTTCGTGCCATTTGCCACCACGTGCTCAGCCTTCTCCACACTTTCTAAAGTAACAAAACCATAAGGCCAAGCTGGTAGGACTGCTCTTGGCATTTAGGAGTTGTTGACATTGGAGCCAGGTAATTCTGTGTCGTCAGGGGCCATTCTGTGCATTACAGAGTGTCTAGCAGAATCTTTGACTGCTATCATTAGATATGCCTACAAGTACACCCCATCTGTGACCACCAGAAAAGTCGCACCAATTGTCCCTTGGAGAAGAAATTGCCCTGGGTTGGCTGAGAGCACTCCACTGCAGTAGACAGAGCTCATGTGGAAAAGCATTTATAGAGAAGAAGTGCCCACAACGCTTGACCTTGCTGGATCTCCACGCGCAGCAGCCATGCTCCCCTGCCTTTCTATCTGGTCCAGCCATTGCTCTATAGCGATTTCCTCTATGACCACAGTGGGAAAAACCAAATGCTCTGAAAGACCGAGCCCCGTCTTCCTACTGGGGACAGCAACAGCTGAGGGGCAGCATCCCCCCCATCCCGCCCAGATATCCCATAAGTAGCACCTGACAATGAGGCTAAGCAGGGTTTCACTGCAGAAACACTCAGAAATGAGGATCTTGGGCTGTGGAGCTATTAGCTATTCCATGCCTCCACGGACAGGAGCAGCTGCAGAGACGTAAGAGGAAGCACTCTCAACTTGATTGGCTAACATCAGCTCTGCTGGGGTCTGGCTGCTGGGAGCCCCAGGAAGCCAGGAAATGGATCAAGTGTGTGTAGGTGGGACTGGGCCTCAGTGACTAAAGCAAACAAGCTACCCCAGCGCTGAGGAAAACATTCTGTCTGGTTCAGGCCAGCTATTGGTCATGTGATAACAAACTGTGCAAAAGTATAAATAAAGGATCGTCTTTGTGTGCGTTGAGTTAGTCTTGCCCATCAGGCAGACTGGCGACCACCCGGCCCAGCTTTTTGTCTTCTTGTCTATCTTTCTCATGCCTGTTGCCCTATCTCCCTGGGGTGGAACCGTTCGTAGTAAGACCAACAGATCCCTACATCTGGCCCCACAGGGCACTGCCATATGTGGGGTCCCCACCCGAGCCCAGGGCACGACAGGTGCTGCAGTCACTCTTCTGAGTGTGCCATCATTGCTACCAGCAGAACTGTGCCCCACACCTAAAGTGCCAGTGTTTCCACGGTCACCTCTGATAGGTAAATGTGATGTCAACCTGTATCCCAGAGCGCACAGCCTAAAAATGTTTGTTTCTTTGACCTAACTACAGATTTGCATTAAAGGTGCTAAAATGCTGACACATGAGAAACCTCAAATAAGGAGAAAGGTTATTTTTTAATCCAAAAAAATTTTGCTCCTTTTTTCAGAGGACACTATGCAGCATATGTAAGTCACAATGAGCTCTGATATTTTTTTCTTTTTCTTTCTTTCTTTTTTTTTGCATTTGTCTACAGGGTATTCATAGTTTCACTACTAGATGGGCTCATAGCGACCCGACTGTTTACAGCCCCCCAAGAGCTGGAATTACGGGGGAACGCCACCACACCCAGTCTTAATTGCTGTCTCAATGCACCTTGGGGGCGGGGCCTGGCATGGCAGGCCCGGGGATTGGACCCCTGGCCCCTGCTCCTACTTGCAGGCACTTTAATCCACTGAGCTCTTTGGCCGGCCCTGAGCTCTGATCCAAGTGGGTGTACCTGTCACATGATACAACCGTTCCAACCAACATTCAGACTCAGGCCCCATAGGCACCCCTGCAAACTGCATCTCTGGAAGGAGGGGGGACGGGTGGCAACATGGAGCCCGTAACACACCGGCAGCCCTAGCGAGCAGAGCTCAGACCTCTTAGCATGCTTTCCTGGCTCTCTGGTCTGTCCTTGAGATTAATAAACATCTCCTGCGTACAAGTGACACAAGGGTATAAGAGTGTAGAGGTCAATTCTACTTTGAATAAAGTTGATGTGACCATCTGGAATTATAATGAAGATAGAGCAATGGCCACAAGGTGAAATGCCGAATGTTCTCAAGAAAGCAGCCATGAGCCAAATGTAAGTGAAATGGACTGGCTGTTTTCCAATAAAACTTTATTTACAAAGACAAATGATGTTCTGTCATAGGCAGGTCAAGGCATTTTAGGAAAGGAGGATCACGGGGCAAGAAGAGGAGCAGGAGGAGGAGCAATACCCCCACGCCAGCTGTGGGTCATCACAGAGACAACACACTTGTGTCACCTGACTTCATCTTCTCAAGACTCATCTGGGTAGGGCAGGTGCTAGGCTCAGTTAACCAACTAGAAGCAGCATACATGACTCCATTTGAGTGGAACATAAGAGTAGGGCTGCCCTGCACAGAGTTCCAAGGGGACGCGGCTGTCCGTCTCCTCTGCAAACAGCAGCTAGTCATCTGATTTTCCATTTCACTCTTATCTCATCACCAAGAACATTTCTTGATTCCCCCAGCCATGGGAGAGGCTCTTGGCTTCCCTGGTCAGCAAACAAACCTCAACTGGTACTGCTGTAAAAAAACAAAACAAAAAACAGCATCCTGGGCTCTGCAGGATGGCTCAGTGGTCTAAAGCGCCTGCTTAGGAAAGCTTAGATGGCTGCAGGAGCCGCGGTACGATCCCCGGCACCACATGCTGCGCCAGCCCTGCCTTCAGGGTGGGCTGAGCCGGCCATAAAAATAAATAAATAAACCAAAAAAACAAAAGTTCTGAAACAAGAAAAAAAATAAAATAAAATAATTTTAAAAAACAGCATCCTAATAATTGGGCCAAAATTCTATTACTAATTTTTTTTAAATAAAATGATGTCAATAGAGACCCAGAGAACCAGTACTAAGAAGCCAGTGGTGGGCCTTCTAGATGTAGTTTCTGTGGGGTTGAATCCTGTTCCACCCCTTGGGCAAGTGATTGGCCTCTTCCAGTTTGGCTTTTTCATCTGTGCAGTGACAGTAAACAAAACCTGTCTATAGGACTGATGATTTAGTGAGTTATTCTGTGTAAGCTGAGACCACTGCCTGGCACATATTCAGTCCACTGTATTTTGCCATCATTCTCAGGTTTAAGTTTTTCTACTATGAATTTCTGTAAGACTTTGAGCCCTTGCTATTACTTTTACATAAGTACAAAGCGACTGCCTATTTAAAATAAAACTCTATGGAGCCAGCCAGATAGCTCAGCAGACTAAAGCACCTGCTTCTCAGAGCGCAGCCACCGGGTTTTCATTCCTGGTGTGCCGTTCCGGCCCCGCCCCTGGGGAATATTGAGATGGTGACTGAGACTGGATATGGTGGCACGTACCTGTAATCCCAGTGCTTGGGAGGCTGAAAACAGGAGGATCACTACAAGTCCGATCTGTGCAGTGAGACCCTGTATACCCTGTAGACGCTGCCCTAAATTCATAAAAAAATAAAAAGTAAAATAAATAAAACTATATAGTCAGTCATCTTCAGTTTACGGTGGCAAACTTCTAATTTTAAGATCTCCATGAAAAGTACATGAAAGGGACTTATTTACCCGTAAGAATCAGGTCAAGGTAGGAGGAAACAATAAAAATAGCATCCAGCATTGACCAGGCACCAAGGATCCTGCCTAGAGTTCCAGCCACACACCCTTGTAACAGCCCATACAATGTAGATATTAACATTTATCAGATGAGAAAACAGAAAGAATAGCTTCATACCTGGCTCAGGGGCAGTTGTCAGCTCACAGAGAAGAGGTAACCTATACAATCTCAAAAAAGTCACTTCCCCAAACTATACTACAGGTTTGCCAACTCTGTAATGCTCTCCAGAATCTATATAGACAAGCTGGTAATTACATATCATTCAACCTTTAAAATGCAAGAAGCTCTGCTGCTGGGACAACTTGGGTAAATATTCAGGACCCTGTGTTAAGTAGAACAAGCTAATCACAGGAAGATAAAGACTGCACTCTTCCACTTCCATGAGGTTCTAAACTCACAGAAGATAACAAAAGAACAGTAATCATCAGAGGCCAGCAGCTGGGGTCATAGGGTGTTCACATGGCTTTACTTAGGTAGGCTGAATCGGGCTTAGTGATCCTCTGTACATTTTACTGCTTGTGAGCAGTACTCTGCCCTGCACACAAGGATTGGCTCAGAGACTAGATCTCACCATGCATGTGCATATAGAGGACACACAGCTACTACGCTGACTGGTCATGTGGTGTGTGTGTGTGTGTGTGTGTGTGTGTATCCAAAGGTATCCAATTGTACACGTTAAATACATGTTGTTCATTGCATACCAAGTATACCAAAGTTGGGTAAATTTTTTTTTTTTTCGGAATTTTGTAAAAAACAAAACAAAACAAAACTCTATGCCAGGTGAGGTTAGCCAGAAGAGACGATCTTGTCTCCAGTGGCAACGGGTGACACTGGGAAGAACTTGGGCATATCTGAGGCTACCCCTACACCACCCTAGCCCGCCTCCGTCTCCCTCCTACCTAGGAGACTCGAGCCCTGCCTGCTTCCAATCCTGGCCCTTGTTTCTGATCTGTTCCTCTTCCTCCTTAGTTCATGCCAGTGCAGACAGCAGCCTCTGCAGACCAGGGTGGGAGCCCGCTGCCTTCTCCACCTAGCTCTTCCTGGGAGCCCTTTTGGCTTTGAGCCGTGAGACCAGTCAACCACTTTCAAATATTTACTGAGCAGAGCAATTCCACTTCCAAGGAATTGTGCTAGAAATACCAGCCAATGGCAGCTCCACTCCTTGCAGGACATCTTAACAATGCCTCAGCGTTTACAAATGACCCTTACATCCTTCTGTCACCAAGCACCCCACTCCTACGTGCTACCAGCTGAGTGTTCCTCATAACCCAACACTCTGCTCCCGGGTCGCTAACATGCCTGCATCTAAAAGCAGTCACACTGCACCGTGAGCAGCAGTGGGTGTACCTCCTCCTTAACAATGAGGCCAAGATGGCTCAGAGATGGGCCAGCCTGCCAGGGAGCCTGTTCCCAGCAAAAGACAAAGCAGTCCTTGAACACGGACTCTGGCATCCACACTTTGGGGACTGTCACCTTCAGGGCAATCCTACTCATCATGTTCAATGTCTGCTTATGAAGGGAAGGTTGGAAGAGGGAGAGAGGAGAAACGGAAAGAGGAAAGGAGGGGGAGGTAAAATTTCAGATAATGTAGTTTACCTAAGAGATACTTTAATTAGTCGCATGTCCCTCATGACAGCCTGCCCTTATGTTTCAGTCTTGATGCTATCCAAACAGAAAATCAGAGTGTGAGGACTGACACATACGAATGCACCTGAGGCTGCGTCCTGGAAATTTTTTTTTTCATTTTGTAATCATATCAGCCCACCGTGGGAGTGGAGCTGGCCTGACATGCGGCGTTGGGGGTTGAATGGGGCTCCCTGAGCTTGCCTAAGCAGGCGCTTTAGACTGTTAAGCTATCTTGCCAGCCTTAACATATTCCTTTTTTTAAAAAAAAATGTATTTGGTTGTTCCAGGGTCTTACTGTGCAACTCAGATTCATAGTAATTCTTCTGTTTTCAGCCTCCCCAGCAGTGGGATTACAGGCCTGTGCCACCGTGCAGGGACTCTGAGGCTGGTTCAGCGCACCCTGGGGCTGGGGCTAGTGCACTCGGGGTGCCTGTGGGGATCGGGATCAAACCACAGTCCCTGTGTTAGCCTGAGCTTGCCTAAACAGGCGCTTTATCCCGCTGAGCTGTCTCGCAGGCCCTAAGTAACTGTTCTTTTATTATCATGGTTACTACATCAGGTACACAGCGCCCCGTTCGCAAATCATTTCTCACAGCGAGCTCCTTCACAAGCCCGTCTCCCAGGGTTTGCTGTAATTTGGGAGAAGATGCTCTCAGCATCTCTCTTTTCTGAGAGTTAAGATTTCCTTGGATCGGGCTGCCGTGGGACAGAGGGTCGTTAGAGTCTCTTTAGAGTCTGGCCTACAGGTGGGGGCGTTAGGGACCCGATATGCATCCGCCTTGCGCTGCGGGGAGGCGGGAACTTCCGCCTCCTGTCGCTGCTTCCCAAGCCCTGGCAAGGGCCTCCCTCTGTGGACCTTGCAGGGAGCAGCGCTCTTTCTGCTCCTTCGATGCTGCTTCCTAGACCCCAGCATCTTGGTTTCCTTGCTCTGCCTTTGCCTTCAAGAACAATGGATTTTCACATTCTTGTGAAAAGACGGAGAGACCCAGGGAAGGAAGGGGAGGCCTAGCCGAAGGAAGCCCTTTAGATGGAGGTTCCCTGCTCGGCGCGCACCAGACAGCGCCTCCGGGGAGGAATCACACTTGCTGCTGCAGGGATCCTGCGGCAGGAGATGGGGGCAGACACCTGCCCAGCCCTGGAACCTAGCAGGACCTGCTCCCGAGGGCTGTGAACGCTCACATGTGTCAGTCGGACAGCTCCCGCGGTGCGGCACCCAGGGCTTCAGCTGGGCCCGCAGACTCCACCAGAATCCTTAACCACCTTGTTGGCTGGGGTGAAACGTGTTCTAAGCAGCAGGCGATGGAGGAAACATGGCTCCTTAGGGTGGTATTTACAAGGTGAAAACTTCTCAAACAGAAAAGTTTCTGGAATATTCTGAAAAATTCATTACTGTCCTACCTTCTAAAAATACTGATTCTCTGCATTGATTACGCACACGCTGTCCACTGCTCCACCGCTTCTCCTAACCGACTTAGTGTAAGTCCCCATGAGAGCCTCATGTGGTCAGCGTTCGTACTCGGCCCCATTCTCCCTGAGCAAACTGCAGCACGGAGAGGCTCCAAACCTTGCCCACCGTCACACAGCTAACGAACAGAAACTTGGAGCTCGAATTCAGCCTGACCAGGAAACCTCGCTCTTAAACTTGACTAGCATATCTTCAGTGGCCACCTATTATAAATTACTACATTCTTTGAGGCATCATGAGACACATATAGATATAAATATGTTTATCTCTCTGTGTAGATCTAAGGCAGATATGTACATATACAGATCTGGTGTGTGTGTGTGTGTGTGTGTGTGTGTGTGTGTGTATAACAAATTTGGGACATAGATACCTTGTTGATTCAAAGTATGCAGAATTGAAAATATGCATAAAATCTATATCTATATCTACATCTATATCTATATCTATGCCTATATGTGCTCGTAAATATATGTGCAGTGGTCTCTCCATTATTGTAGAGGTTATATTCCAGACACTCCTGAAATAAGTGAAAATCAGTGAAGTAGCAACATTGTATTTATTTTATTACAGATATATATTTTAAGGCTTTATAAGCTCTTCCACACACCCTTTCTCACACTTTTAAAAACACTGCTAATGTTCTTAACCACTTTATAAACTCGCCAACCTATGTAATTTTAACACCACACATATACACTGTATGGTACGGCAAAATTCCGTGATATAGTGAAAAACCCACAATAAATAAGTTAAACGGATATTTTTTGAAAACCCACCAAATAGTTTGTGTAAGTCGAACTGCAAAATAGCGAAGGACTACTGTATATACATCTTCATATATGTATACAGACAGATCTTCCAAACTTGTTGAATCACAATGTGCGTAATTGTAATCTACTAATATCACTTTACGAAATTTTGAAAATGCCATCACAAGCAAGAAGTCATGAATTAGAAAGTGCTGCGTAGCCCCTATCACACACACACACACACACACACACACACACACACATGCTGGAAAGCCACACAGCAGCCTCAGCCCTGCAGAGCTGATGCTGGCCCACTTCACAGCTGAGGCAAGTGGCCTGCAGGTTGGGGGCCGGTGACCCGCTGCAAAAGGCAGAGCCGCATTCCACGCAGGACTCCTGGGAACTCCGGGCCCAACTATTTTTATTGAGTGGCATATAAGATTTTTGCTTCCTGAGTGT
>PVJA010029945.1:0-26203 GCA_004027025.1 Myocastor coypus
CTATAGAATGATTGTGAGGACAATATGCAATATGTCAACTTTCAAAGAAAAAAAGGGGGAAAAGAAAAAAAAAAAAGTAATGTGGATTTAGAAAGGTTAATGTTTAGTTGTTTGATCAATCTTATATACCTACATGTATTAATCTAAACTGATCCGATGATGAAAATATGTAATATAACCATTGTTAAATTTAAACAATAAAAGAATTGAAAAAAATAAAATAAAATAAAGTACTACAATTAGCATCACTAATAATAAGTAGTGAGATTTAGCATTTGACAAATTTTTGTAATTAATGGATTTGTATTTTAGACCCTCAAGGCATGCAATATGACTGCATAGCTAAGCAGATATAAAATTTGGAATTTGTATTTAAATTAGTTCCCATGAGATCTATGGCTGATCACCCCCCTTGATGTACCCAACGACTTCCAGGCAGATTTCCACCCCAGCTCTCTGTTATGAGAGACAGACAGAGAGAGAGAGAGAGAGAGAGAGAGAGAGAGAGAGAGAATGCTCTCATAGATTAGGGTCTAGCAGTGGGTCTCAGCTTACCAGGTCCAGATCTAACAAGTTTGAAATCATCCAGCAGCTGGGCCTGGCTTGGGTCTGGCTGCTGTGCTTGGCTTCTTCTTGCTGTAGCCTGGGGGAGTAAACCCACTGTGCCCCACTGGCAAGCTGTTTTGCTCCCGGATTAGCTGGCTGGATCTCATCCCTAGCCACTCTGTCAGGAGTTCCACTACAGGGTTCCACACCAGGCCTGACTGCTAGCTGGAGGTGGAAGATTCTGCAGGGCACAAGGCCTGGCCACAAGCTGGAGTCAGTCAACAAGATTCAGGGACTAGAAGTTCGGAATTGGTAGGCCAGAAGTTCCAGCAGGGCATGGGGCCTCCATAGCTAAATCCTGGAATCAAACTAAATGTTCACCAACTGAGGAATTAGTAAGATGATATAGTATTTTTACATTAATGGAATATTATTCACCTACAAAAATAGATAAGCTAAAGGCTTTTGTAGATAAATGGATCTAGCTAGAGACTGTATTGTTAAGTGAAATAAATCAGATCCCCATGTGCAAACATCATATTATCTCACTAGTGGGAGAACCTGAAAGAGTAATGAAAATCTAAAAAGTACAACAGGTACTATGAAAGGGAAAGAAATTGTGCAATGAGAAGGACAAACTAGATAAAGAAAAGGTAAATGTAAAAAGGGAAGATATATTTGCGTACACATGTAGAATAGTTTGGACAATTTTTTTTTCCTGCTGATCTTTTATTTTATTTTTTTATTTTTTTTCCTTGCTTTGGAACTTTATTTATTTTTATGGCCAGCTCAGCCTGCCCTGCGGGCAGGGCTGGTGCAGCATGTAGTGCCGGGGATTGAACCGTGGTCCCTGCAGCCACCCAAGGTTTCCTAAGCAGGCGCTTTAGACCACTGAGCCATCCTGCCGGGCCCCTCTTGCTGGTCTTTTGAAAGGAGCAGTTAATCGTTTTTTTTGCTCTGATTTTGTTTCCTCTTTTGAATTTCCTACAACTTCTTTATTACTTTGCTTTTGTTTTTGTTTTTAAACAAATCTTACACATGTATACCTGGTAATGTGAACAATTAATTTAAAGATAGCATCATGTAATACAGAAACTATTACTAAAATCCTATTACATTGCTTACTGAAATCTTATATCATTTCTAAACTTATTTTTTCTTTATATCTCTATTTAGTATCCTTTCAAAATGAAAACAAAAACAAAAATGATATTACTTTCAAAAAGGATATTGGAAAAGATGTCAGAAAATGGAAAAAATGGAGTAAAGTCTTACCACCAGAACATTGGTGGTAAAGACTTTACTCTTCATGAAATATTTGTTCACACTACATATCTTTTTTGCAGAAATTATGATTTGGGGAAAATAAAAGAAAACAAAAGTGAAACTGAAAGATATACTATGTTCCTAGATAGGCAAAATTAATATAATCAAAATGGCTTTGCTTCCAATGTAGATTTAATGCAATCTCTAGCAAAATACCAACACCATTCCTCTCAGATCTAGAAAAAAAATTCCAAAACTTTTATGGAATAAGAAGAAATCCAAAAAAAAAAAAAAAAATGAAGAAGAAAAGAATAAATCAAGAAAATCAAGCTAATTCCGTGCAGTAGCAAATCAGGGTGCATCACTATCTCAGATCTGAGGTTATATTAGAAAGCTGCAGTGAGAAAAACAGCATCTCACTGGCACAAAAACAGAAATGTGTATGTATGAAACAGAAAACAAAAAGCAGAAATAAAGTCAGATATATTCATTCATTTAATCTTTAACAAAGGGCACAAAAACATACAGTGCAGATAAGATAGTCTCTAATAAAGTGTGTTGGTCTAAAATAGATATTGAGAAATGAGAAGAAATTGCTCAAAAGGGAAAAAGAACACACATGGGTGAAAGGGAAAAGAGAAAAATGTAAGTTAGTTAAACCATTAGCGTCTCTTAGTTCATTGAAAAGGAAGGTTTGTATTAATACTGACTGGAGAAAATTTTTATGTCCATGGCTTGTTACTTGAGTAACTACTTTAAGGACAACAACATATAACACATTAACTTTTGTTACTTTCCTATGATTTTGTTATGAATTTTTGTTTACTTTTTAAGAAAGAAAGAAAAAGAAAGGTTGGCTACCCATATGCAGATTATTGAATATAGAACCATGTATCTCACCATGTACTAAATTAAAATAAAAATGGACAGCCAGGGATATAGCTCAGTGGCCCAGTGCATGAGGTTCTGAGTTCAATTCCTAATATCAAAAAATTAGTCAATTTAATTTAAGTTAAATGGATCAAATATCTAGACGTTAAAACAGAAACATTCTTCCTGAAGACAAAATAGGCAAAAATTCTAGGAGTACATGTAGCCAAGGACTTTCTGGGCAGAACTCCAATGGAACAAGAAATAGTACCAAGAATCAACAAACAAGTTCATATCAAACTGACAAGCTTCTTCACATCAAAGGAAAGAAAGAACATGGTAAAAAGACACTACTCTTCAAAAGAAGAAAAATCAAATCTCTATAATTATCATCCACAATATGCAATACACAAAATAGCCGGGCGTGGTGGCGCATGCCTGTAATCCCAGCACTCGGGAGGCTGAGGCAGGAGGATCGGTGCGAGTTCGAGACCAGCCTGGGTTACAAAAGTGAGCTCAAGGCCAGCCTCAACTGCATAGCGAGACCCTGTCTCAAAAAGACAAAAAAAAAAAAAAAAAATACACAAAATAAATTCATGGGCACACAAAAAAAAGTATAAAATACTATAGTCAATAGGAAACCCATAGACAACCCCAGTGGTAGGATTAATGGCCAGAGACTTTAAAATTGTTTCTGTGTATTTTAATTTATAAACAGTATTATAGTCAATGGATGAGTAATTTCTAGATAAATAATAAAATTTCAATTAAAACAAAACAATTCCTACAACTAAAAATATAATACTTAAAGAAATTTAAAAGCATATCCTGGGGTTAACAGCAAATTGGATATGTCAAAGAAAAGATTTGTGAACTGGAAGACAGGCCAATAGTAATTATCAAAACACCAGAGAGAGAAAAAAAAAAAAAACAGGAAAGAAAATTCTGAGGAAAGAGATTATGTGTTGAAATTTCACACCATTAAAAGTTACCGAGCAAGTCTAAGAGCCTGAGTTCAATCCTTGGTTCCACAAAAAAAAAAAAAAAAAAAAAAAAATTATTGAAAAGATCTGGCCTGATAACTCAGCAGACTAAATTATCTGCTTAGACAGAGTGTGGTCAATGGGGTTTGATTGCTGAAGGCAATTAAGACTGGGCATGGTGGCACACATCTGTAGTCCCAGTACTTGGGTGGCTGAAAACAGGAGAATCATTATGAGTTCAATCTCCATAGTGAGAACATCAAGACCCTGCAGATCCTATCCTAAATACAAGGAAAATAAACTTATTGAAAAAAATGAAAATAAACTAAAGCATTCTTAGACATGCAAGGTCTCTCTCTGCAGGCTGGCTTCCACACATTTCAGCTCAAATAAAGAAGGTAGCCAATCACAGTGAAAATGCAGGCTGGAGAAAGAAAAATAATCAATATTTGAAGGAATAGGGCAGAAAAAAAGCATATTCTTTGGTGGGAAGTCATGAATAATGCCTGAAGTAGAAAACTTAGGTACAAGCAATGTAAATAATAACTTCAGAGCCAGGGAAATAGCTTAGTTGAATGAGTGCTTGCCTGGAAAATGCAAGGTCCTGAGTTCAATCCGCGGTACCAAAAAAAAAAAAAAAAAAAAAAAACAGTTGTAGCTTCAGAATTAAGGAGGTAATGCCAAAATAGTTGGCAAAATGAGTTTAAATAGTTGAAATAACTTTTGGGCCAAGGAAGGGGGAATATTAAGAAGCCTATTTTTTTAATAAGTGCCATTGAAATACTTAATTTTAAACAGTCAACATGCATAATCTCAATTAAAATAAAAACTAAATTTTATTTATTAGTCAGCCATAACTACATGGAATAAGAAGTGCCACTGGCATTTTTCTAGGTGCATCACACACATCGTGATTGTATCCACCTTTCCACCCATCCCATGCCCCTTAACCACGGCTACTTCTGTTGTAATCTACGGCCTACTTCTCTATTCTCTTTTATAGAATGAAATATCTTAAATTAAAAGTTTATTCTACCAGAAATGTATACTCACAGAGTAATTAAAGTAAAATTTCAATTTAGTAACAAAATTTTAAAACAGATTCTGTCAAAGGAAAAAAGATGAAGAGGTGTTTTAAATGTACAGATTTACTATCAAGACTACAGTTTTTAATTCTAATTTGAAAACTTTTTATAATGAGATCAACTTCTCCAAGGGAATCACAAAAGTATGTTTCAAAAGTATTCACAAGAGTCTAAAGAAAGAAGAAAAACTATTATGGACCTGAATAAAAGAAGATGCAATAATTGAAAATTTATTCAGGTGCAATAATTGAAAATGTCTGGGAGTCTTGTATTTTAGAGGTTAAAAAAAATACATCCATGTTCAGACTATAATTATCAAACTGCTACATAATGAGCATAAACAAATCCTCTACTTAGAAAAGAAAAAATGATTACTGAAACTGAATGCTATTGTCTATTGTCAAGGGAACTGTTTTGAGGTAATCTTGAGTTGACACAGAAGTGTTATCAAGCTCAGTGTGTTTACAGACTGGATGGATGAAATGGAGTGTATCACCTTCCCTGCAAGCATTTTGCCAAACTTACTCAAATTTCTGATATACTTCAGAGATTTAAACGTAGTCATATAGGGGCCCGGTGGGATGGCTCAATGGTCTAAAGTGCCTGCTTGGGAAAGCTTGGACGGCTTCAGGGACCGCGGTTCGATCCCCAGCACCACATGCTGCGCCAGCCCTGCCCTCAGGGCGGGCTGAGCCGGCCATAAAGATGAGTGAATAAACAAAGGTTCTGAAACAAGAAAAAAAAATCTTAAAAAATAAATAAACATTAAATGTAGTCATATAATTATCCCAGGAAATTATGGAAAAATTTGTACATTATCTGTGTAAAGATAAACAACATTTGTCCTTTTATTATAAAAACGTCTTAAGAGATGTTTTATAGTCATTGCATAAATCATCCCGTAGTTGCTTGTTATGAGGAGAGCAGAGAACAAAAAGAAAACTAAACTATTTTTCAAGGGATTCATTGAAAGAGGAACAGAAAAAAGTACTGGCACTTTTTGAGTGCCACTATATTTCTGCGCATAAGCTCAGTGATTTTGGAGATAAGTAAGCATAGGTTGTCATTGTCATTGCTGTGTATATGTACTTGGGGTATTTGGTTTTGCTTCATTTCGTTTTCTCATACCAGAGATTAAACCCAGTATCTTCACAGTAAACCATATCCTCTGCATTTTTTTTTTTAATTGAGACAGGATCTTGCTAAAGTAGGGCTGGACTACATCTTATAATCCTATAGGTTGATTCCTCCTGAGTAGCTAAGATTACAGGCATATACTTTTATGTCTAACTAGCAATTTGTTTATCTCAAGTTCCCTAGAAATAGAGCTCAAATATTAGGAGTTAATTTTTTTTTAATTTCAGGAAAGTAAGGATGGGTAAATGGGAAGACAGGAAACAATTAGGTGTAAGGAATGAACTGCGAGCTATGTGTATTCATGTTCAGTCTTAATGTCTTACAGGAACAAGTACTATGTGTACTGGCTTTCAATCTTTCTGTTCTTTAATGATATATTAACATGGCTGGCTATCCTGTGGATTTTTCTGTGTGAACTCTGAAAACCCTTGAAATCTCGTACCATCATAATTTCTCATACATCAAGAATGTCTTTTCTTAAGGCAGCTCTCTCTTGTCCACCTTGCCCTTGATTTCTGTCAAGCCACCATATTGCAGTTTTTACTGGTAAAGAGTCTCTCTCTCTCTCTCTCTCTCTTCTCTCTCTCTCTCTCTCTCTCTCTCTCTCTCTCTCTCTCTCTCTCTCTCAGCGTAAATCTGGATCTTTGAAATAACTTATAAATCATGGAAGAAAATATCCATACCAAATACCTTAGATTTGCCCTGAATACAAGTAGCATGACTGCCTATGTGTTTTACACCTTCCGAATGGGAAGCAATTATGATACAACTGTTCCCAAACAGTAATGGACATATACCAAGTTTTCCAAGTAATACTTCATGAAAGTCCACCTCATTAGACTGTAGACCAAAGTCCCACACTGATGGCGGCTGGAGATCACAGCAAAGTCTTATTTACAGTCAGCCAGATATGGTGGCACAAACTTATAATCCCAGCACTCTGGAAGGCTAAGCAGGAAGATGACAACTTCAAGCCTATCTTGGGCAACTTAAAAATTTATGAGACCTTGTCTCAAAATAAAAAATAAAAAGGGGTTAAGGATGTAGCTAACTATGAAAGCTTATCAAGGCCTACGAGATAGGCCTTGTGTTGAGAAATCTGCTGTTATTCTGATGGGTTTTCCTTTAAATGTGATCTGTATCTTTTCTCTAGCAGCTTTTAGTATATTGTTCCTGTGATGAATTTCTGGAATCATGATTATTATATGCCTGGGTGTGCTTTTAATTGGCTTGATGTTATCTGGAGTTCTGCATGCTTCAGTTATCTGATAACAATCTGAGTGTCAGATTGTTTCCCCATATTTGGGGAGTTTTCTTCTATTAACTCTGCCCATATTCTTTTAAACACATTTGTATTGACTCCTTCTTTCTCACTAATGCCTACTGGTTTCACGTTGTTCATCTTTGCATTGTCTTGAAGGTATTGAATTGTTTTTTCCTGCATCCTAGTTGGTTTTGAGAGGTCTCTTCTTACCTTATCACTAGCTGCAAAGGTGACTTCAAGATCTGAAACTGTCTCCACTTTCACTCAAAGGGTTTTGTCAGATTGTGATTGAGAATTTAATTTCCTTTATATCACTTTGCATTTGTTTCATGCTTTCTATTTCTTTCCTATATTGCTCAATCAATGATTCCATAATTGTTCTATTCTCTATTTTTTATCAGTGTCTTCTTTAGAAGCACTTAGTATTTCTTTCATTATAGTTATCATTTCCTTTCTTAATTCAAAAATTATTTATGCTCTGATTTCCTCTATACTTTTCTGCAGTTGTTTCTTTACTTCAGACACTGTTATTTCAGAGATTTCAGATGTGTGATTTCCAATTTCTTCTAAGCTACAGTCTCCTGCATTTGTCCCAGGTGGGCTTGGGGCATGAGACTGCACTTTGCTCCATCTCTCTATCATTTTGTGTAGCACTGTCTTCTCACCTTTGGTGTAGAGCTTTAGCACCACATCTGGATCTACCAAGTTCGAACTGGTCCAGGAGGATGTGGCTTGTGTCTGGCTACTGTGCTCCAACAACTTAAATGGATAACTTACCTGCTCCTATGACCTAAAAAAAGGAAGCTGCTGAGTCCAAAAGCTTCTCTTGCTGAGAGAGTAAAAATTTGCAGCATAACCAAATCAAATTACCACAGTCTTTGGCGGATTTTTCTTCACTGATAAACACTCTAAGAAAGGTTTTCTATCTAGAATTTACAAAGACCTAAAACACATTAGGGCCTCAAAATTTAAAGACTCAATCAAGAAATGGGCATCTGACATGAACACACACTTCTCAGAAGAAGAAATACTAGAATCTAATAAACACATGAAAAAAATGTTCCACATGACTAGCCATCCATCCATGAAATGCAAATTAAAATAATACTTAGATACCATGTCACTTAGATACCATGGCTATCATAAAGAAATCAACCAACAGCAAATGTTGAAGAGGTTATGGGGACAAAACAACCCTTCTCCACCGTTGGTAGGAATGTAGATTGGTGCAACCATTATGTTAACAGTGTGGAGACTCCGTAACAATCTAGGACTGGAAATCCCATCCAATCCATCTCCCTTCTGATAATTTTTGTAAAAGAACTGAAGACATCATATTAGTGACATATGTGCAACTATGTTTATATTATCACAATTTGTGATAGGCAAATCTTGGAAACAACCAAAATGCCCACCACCTGAAGAATGGATGAAAAAGTTGTGGTGTTTTTATACAATTATTACTGAGTTATAAAGAAAAATAAACTTGAAGTTTATCAGTGAAGATGTTTTCCAGACTTGGGGTTGGCTTTTCACTCTGGTTAATAATTTCTTTTGATGTACAAAAATTTCTCAATAAAAAATGGTCCCAGTTGTTGATTCTTTCAAGTATTTCTCATGCAGTTTGATTTTTGTTTGTGAACTGTTCGCCTATCCTGATGTCTTCAATACTTCCTCCACATTTTCTTCCCTGAGATTTAGTGTTTCTGTTATAATGTTTAGATCCTTGATCCATTATGACTTTAGTTTAGTGCATAGTGATAGACTTGGGTCTATCACTAGTTTGCATAGTGATAGACTTGGGTCTATCACTAGTTTTCAGCATGTAGAGAGCCAGTTTTTACAACACCATTTGTTAAAGGAGCTATCTTTCTTCCCATAAGCATGTTTGACTCTTTGTCAAAGATAAGGTATCTGAGTGTTTATAGTTGCTTCTGTATCTTCTAATCTATTCCATCGATCTTCAAGTCTATTTTTTGCCAATATCATGCTGATTTTATCACTGTAGCTTCAAAGTATAATTTTAAGTCAGGAATTGTAATGTCTCCTACCTTGCTATTGTTGCTCAGGATTGCCTTTGCCATTCTAGGTCTTTTCTGGTTCCAAATAAATTTTAGAATGGCTTCTCCAGGTCTGTGATGTATGTTGATGATATCTTGATAAGGATTGCATTATGTCTGTATAACAATGTTGGGAGTATGACCATCTTAGGCACAGAGAATATCTTTCCATTTTTTGAAATCTTCATCGATCTCTTTTTTAAGAGTACTGTTATTTCCAGTGGACAGATTTTACATCTTAATTGGATTAATTCCTAAGTATTTTACTTTTCTGTGATGCTATTATAAAAGGTATTGTTTGTTTAATTTCCATCTCATTGTGTTTGTTATCCAGGTACAGGAATGCTATTGACTTTTGGGTATTGACTTTGGATTGTACTATGATACTAAATTTATATATTAATTCTAGTAACTTCTTGGTGGATTTTTTGGGAGTTTACCAAATAGAGATATTTTAACTATCTGGGTCTGCAAATAATGATAGCATAACCTTTTCTTTACCTATTCTTATTCCTTTTATTTCTCTCTGTACTCTAATGGCTCTAGCTCTTGGTTCCAGAACTATATTGAATAGGAGTGGTGATAAAGGACATCTTCATCTTCTACCAGACCTGAGAGTAAAAGATTTCAGGTTTTCCCCATTCAGAATTATGTTAGAGGTTGGACTGTCATAGATGGCTTTTATCAGATTAATGTAGAGGCCATCTATTCCACTTTTCTGTGAGACTTTGTTTTTGGTTTTGCTGTTGTTGTTTTCCATTTTAGGAAAGGATCTAGGTGTTCAGGGTGTCACTACTAGATCAGATGCATAATGATCTGCCTATTTATAGCCTCCAAGAGTTCGGATTACAAACTCGCACCACCACACCACAGCCATTCTCAATTGCCATCTCACCTCACCCCTGGGGTCGGGGCCAGCATGGCAGGAACTTTGAATATCAATGAGTGTTGAATTTTGTAAAAAGGCTTTTCTGCATCAACTTAGACGATCCTGTGGTTTGGGGATTTGGCGCCATTGACATAGCATATTATATCTGTAGATTTGTGTATGTGGAATCATGCTTGCATCCCTGGGATGAATCCTGCCTCGTCATATATTCTATTTGCTAGGATTTTATTGAGGATTCTTGTATCTATCTTCATGAGGGAGATTGGCAGTAGATATTCTTTTAGTTGCATCTTTCTATGGTTTTGTTATCAGTGTAATTCTTGTCTCCAGGAATGATTTGGGGAGGACTGCTTCCTTTGCAATTACAATGAATTTGACAAATGTTAGGATGACATCTTCTGTAAATTTCTTGTAGAATTCACCTGTGAATCCATGAGGACTAGACTTTGTGTATATATATATATATATATATATATATATATATATATATATATACACATATATATATATATATACACATATATATACGTGTGTGTGTGTGTGTGTGTGTGTGTGTGTGTGTATTATGGCTGGGGACGGGACTGGCAGTTTGTGATGCTGGAGATCACACAGTGGTCCCTAAGCTTGCCCTATGCCTGCTGAGCCATCCCACTGACCCCTGCCAGTAGGTTTTTTATTACATTTTGAATTTCACTGGCTATTACTGGGTTATTGAGAGTTCTAATATCTTCCGGATTCACTTTTGGCAGTTTGTACCCTTTTAGGAATCTGTCCGTTTCTTCCATGTCTTCAATTCTGTGAGAGTAAAGATTCCCAAAGTAGCTACTATCTGAATTTCAACAAGGTTTGTGGTAATTTCACCCTTTTCATTTATTTTTGCTTGAATTTGAGTTTTTTCTATCCTCTTTTTGATGAGGTTAGCTAGGGGCTTATCAATTCTATGTCATCTTTCAAAGAATCAGCGTTTAGATTTGTTAATTATTTATATTGTTTTCTTCATCTCAACTGCATTAATTGCTGCTTTAATCTTTATACTTTCCTCTCATCTTTGGGCTTTGAGTTTGGTTTGCTCTTTCTTTTCTAGATGCTTGAGGTGTAACACTAGGGTATTTTTTGTTCCTGTTCTGATTTCTTAATGTCTGAGTTCACAGCTATAAATTTCCCTCTAAGAACTTCTTTCATTGGATCCCATAAATTCCAATAAGTTGTGCCTGAATTTACATTAAGTTCTAGATATTATGAAATTTCTTGTTTAATTTCCTCTGTAACACATTGGTTGTTGAGGATGGTGTTGTTTAATTTTCATGTATTTATAGGGTTTTTGTGATTTCTTTCACCATTTATTTCCAATTTCATTGTGGTCAGATAATATGTGTGGGATAATTTCTGTTTTCTTGCATATACTTAAGCATGACCTGTGGACTAGTATGTCATCTATTTTATAAAATGTCCCATGTGCAGCTGAAAAGAATGTGCATTGAGATGTGGCTGGGTGGAACAATCTGTACGTATCCACTAAGCCCATTTGTTCCAAGTTCTGGTTCAGTTCTGCTACTTCTTTGCTAATTTTTGTCTGCTTAACCTGTTTGGGATAAAAGAGTGTTAAGGTCTCTTGTTAAGATTGTGATTTTGGACACAAGATTTTTCATGTCAATTAAGATTTGTCTTATAGCTGGACATGGTGGCACATAGCTATAATCCCAGCACGTGGGAGGCTGAGGCAGGAGGATTGATGCAAGTTCAAGACCAGCCTGGGCTACAAAAGTGAGCTCAAGGCCAGCCTGAACTGCGCAGTGAGACCCTGTCTCTAAAAGACAAAAAAAAGAAAATAAAAGATTTGTCTTATATCAATATTTTCTCTCAGTTGTATGAATAATTTAACTAAAATGTTTCGAGGTGACTTATCTGCTATGGGAAAGTAAAACTTAAGTTTCTCTTTATGTCAAAATAACCATGGCATTAGAATTCCTAAGCACAAATTTTAATGTAATATTAAAATATTGATAATTAGATCAGTTTCGAAATATTTTATCTTTCATGTAAACAATCTGATAAGAATTTCAGCATTATCATCTTTGAAATATAATAAAGAATGTGAAACAATTTTTAAAAAGATTGTTTTATATGTTTCATGCATACATATTTGTGAGTGTTATGTCTTCCTCTTGAATTTTTCTCTACCCAGAATGTAGTGGCCATCTTTATTTCTTTTGATCATTCTTTGTTTAAAGTTGAGACTATCTGAGAACAAGATTGCTATCCCTGCTTTTTTCTGAGGTGCTAGGGCATGTAGTATTGTTTTGAATCCTTTGACTTTCAACCTGTGTATTTATTAGTTAAGCGCATTTCTTGTATACAGCATATTGTTGGATTTTGCTTCCTAACCCACTGTGCCAGTCTATTTGTTTTAATTGGAGAACTGAGATGATTTACATTAATGGTTATAGTTGAGATGTATTGACTTATGATTGACATGCTATATGCCTGCTGTTGCATACCCCTTTTTCTCCTGTGTTTCTTTGCCCTGTTTGATGGGTTCTTTCCATTCTTATTCATGTAGTTCTGATTATTTTGGTCCCTCTATAAAATATCTTTTAATAATCTGTATAGAGTTAGTTTTGTCATCATGAAATTCTTTAGTTGTTCTTTGTGATGGAAGCATTTCATCAAACTTGAAAGAGAGTTTTGCAGTCGGAGCTGTAATTGTATCCATGGAGGACTTGAAATAGTCTGCTTCATGCTCTTCTTGACTTCATGGTTTGTGAAGAGAAATCTGCCATTATTCTGTAGTTTTCCTTTAAATGTGATGTTTCTTTTCTCTAGCAGCTTTTAGTATATTGCTTTGTTGGGTTTCTGGAATCTTGGCTATTATATTTTTGGTTGTGTTATTAATTGGATTGATGTTATTTTGAGTTCTATATGCTTCAGTTACTGAATGTCAAATTATTTCCCCATATTTGGGAAGTTTTCTGCTATTACTTCTACCCATATTTTTTTATATCATTTGTGTTGACTCCTTTCTCATTGATGCCTACTAGTCTCATGTTGTTCATTTTTGCATCATCTTGCAGGTATTGAATTATTTTTTCTTACATCCTAGTTGTTTTTAAGAGATCTTTTCTTACCTTTTCACTAGCTGCACTGGTGTCCTCAAGATCTAAAACTCTATCTTCACTTTCATTCAATCAGTTTTGCCAGCATGTGATTGAGATTTTAAGTTGCTACATATCTCTTTGAATCTGCTTCATGTGATCTATTTCTTTCCTATATTGCTCATTCAATGATTCCATCATTTTTCTATTCTCCTATAATTCTTTATCAGATTCATCTTGAGAAGAACTTACTCTTTATAGTTATCCTTTCTTTATTTACTTCAGAGACTGTTTCTTATCTGATTTTCCCCAGGCCTTTCTGCAGTTGTTTCTTTACTTCAAACACTTTAATTTCAGAGGTTTCCTTTTTTTTTAACTTCAGATATTATTTCTGATCTGATTTCCTCTATATCTTTCTGCAGTTGTTTCTTTACTTCAGATGCTATTAATTCAGAGATTTCAGCCGTGTGATTCCCAATTTCTTCTATGCTAGTGTCTCCTGCATTTGTTCTGGTTGGGCTCAGGGCCTGAGATTACATTATGCTCCTTCTCTTTGTCATTTTAGCATTGTCCTCTGATCTTTGGTGTAGAGCTTGGTGCAGTTATAACCTTAGTACCTATTGAAGTTCTTACCCAAGAAAGGTTATACGGTTAAGACAATTATAGTTTTGTATTTACAAGGGCCAGTGGTATAGCTCAGTGGGTTAAGCGCTTGCTTAGGGAAGTGCAGGGCCATGGTGGTGCGTGCCTATAACCCCAGCACTTGGAAGGAAGAAGCAGGAGGATCACTATGAGTCAGTAATGAGACCCTGTATTTACAGAACTATAATGAGAAACACCAATAATGGGTAGTGATATTTAGCAACTGCAAAATTTTTGCAACTAATGGTTTTTGTATTTTAGACACTCAGAGCTAACATTATGTCTGTGTAGCTAGGCAAATATTAAACTGAGAATTTGTATTTAAGTTTGTTCTCTTAAGTTCTATCTGATCACCTCTGCTTGATATATCTGGCATCTTCCAGACAGACTCTTTCACCTCACTTATCTGCTGCCACCTCTCTCAGTCAAGAGAGAAAGAGAGAGGATGCCACCATAGATCTGGGTCTAGCAAAGTGTCTCAGCTTTTTAGGTCCGGACCTACCAAGTTTAAACTCCACCTGGCTTGAGTCCAGTTGCTGTGCTCAGCTTCTTCTTTCTGCAGCTTATGGAAGTTTATCCACTGTGCCCTTGGATTAGCTGGGTTGCTCTGGTCCCTAGCCTCTCTGCAGGGTCTTTAGCTGGAGAGTTTTACACCAGGCATGTAGGCCAGGCCTGGGCTGGGTCTGAAGGGGGCTGGTGGGTGCAGTGGAATGAAAGGTCTCCCACACACATATTAGGCCTGGGTTGGGACTGGAGGGATCTTGCAGGCACAGTGGACCAGACGTTCTGTCACACACGTGCCAGGCCTGAGCTGGAGCTAGGAAGGTCTGAGAGTTGCAGTGGAGCAGAAGGTCTCACTCACTTACAGGGCCTGGGCTTGGTCTGGAGGGGCCCAGTAGCCACAGCAGAGTAGAAGGTCTCACAACACACACGCTGCAATATGCCTTTCTTCATGTAGCAAAAGCACAATTTTGCGGTTTGTGGTGCTATTGCTTTTATGAACATCATTGGCTCTCTCCCAAAGCAACAGTTTGATATAAACCCAATGTAAATGAGATCTTGTTGAGACATACTGTACTCTACTATATTTATCAGAGACTTTTACTGCTTTATTCATTTTTGAGAGCCCAATATTTTAATTATTATTTTTAATCTTTCTCCAGAGATAAAATTATATTATATATAAATATTATTTTTAATTTATATTCTAATGTACCTATCTAGTAGCACTGAGATTCACTACCCTGGTTTTTCAACTAGAAGTCAAAAGATTTTCTGACTATTAATTTAAATAAGTCCATATAGTCATTAATTAAAAATCATAGATTATGATAATTGAAGACTAAGACAGAAGTCTAAGCCTGTAAGATACACACAAGTGATGCCTCAGAAAATGAATAATTGTGGGGTTTGCTTTGCCAGGGAGATTGATATCATACTTGTGTTTAGGAAGTGTGTAAGCATAAACTCTGCTTCATCGTACTTTGGAGTGAGATGTCTACTCCTCAGCCCTGCTTAAACTTTGCATCTGAAATGGAAACTTCCGAAAGGCTGTGACTCAGACACAGCGTGAGAGTGTCAAGACTTTGGCAATAAGCATCACCTATGCTGAGAAGTGCTGTGAATACTGAAGTCAGCAAGACAAAGTAAGCCCTCTGCTCCTATGGAGCTTCATTTGGTTGAAGATGGAGGAAAAAACAAATGAATGGGAAGCACTCACAGCCAAGTGAAATAATTCCAGCCATTGATAATATTTCTGATGAACATAAGGCACGAAAATGTAATAAGGAAGTATGCATTTAGTAACAACTCTAAATTTTTTGTAAGACATACAGAGGTAAGAGAAATACCAAGCATCTTAAGATTATCAGATTAAACAAATACACCACATTCTGTAAAGCAGGAAAATTAATTTTGTAAGGCAGAATAGAAGGACTACAATGCTCAAAAGAAAGAGGAAGACCAAGAGAGATTACCTAGAGAAGAATTGGACCTCTCAGCTAAGATTCAAAGAATAAACAGACTTTACCCCGACTGTTACAGGAATGACAGAAGCAGCACCTCCAATTTACCTGGCATGCTGAATTTCAAATGTTCAAGATTCAGTGCTATTACAAATAATACCTTTAAATATCCTGTTATGGTTTGTATCTAGTTGTCCTCCAAAAGCCTCATGTAAATATTGGGGCTGTCAAGCATGCAGCTCGAGGGGCCGAGCCAGAGGGCCAGGATGGGGCTTGAAGGGCGGGGCCAGAGAGGCTCCAACTATTAAACTGACAGTGTGCTCCTCCCCCACACCCTCGCCAGGCCTGGTAACTTCTCTTGGAGGCATGGAGCGGATCATCCTGGACAGGGCAGTGTAATGCCTTGAGGTCCTGCTATGTAATTCTGGCTGCTTTCAACTGTGAAAACTCCAGGAACTCTGAGCTGAATAAACTTTTTCTTCCCTAAGCTTGTGTGTCAGATATTTGTCAAAGCAATGAGAGAAGAGTAACTAAACATGCCCTGTCAGATAATTTAATATTTTTTATTTTTCTATAGTATCTGTATATTTCCATAGCTATAGTACTTTCAGGAAAGAATTTCTTACAGTGCACTTTATCAGTTGTGCAAGTTGAAACTGTAAATATGCACCAGCATAATTTTTCATTAAATGTGACTTAGTTATAGCAGCTTGCTAATTAAGTTGCAGTTTATCAACACACAGAAACTATTTCCACTAATGTCAAAACACATTTGCAATGCTAAATAGTGTTGATGCTATTTTGTGATGAGAACATCTCTGAAGGTTTCAATTGCAATGGTATTTGCTTAAAAGCCAAAATAATATGAAGGCAAGGCTTAGATGATACTTTAAATTTTACTACACATACTTCAGGTAAATGAAGCTATTTTTGTCTTCATGAAGGAAAATCCTTCATGCCTATGTCATGTACTCTGGTTACTAAGAAGACAACACTACACAATATATTAACTATTATAACTGTACTACTAATCTGTCTCAAAATTCAGTTTTGTTATCTTTTTTTCTTTTTAAAATAGAAAAGAGCCAGGTGTGGTGCTGCACGCCTATAATCCCAGCACTCGGGAGGCTGAGGCAGGAGGATCGGTGCGAGTTCGAGACCAGCCTGGGCTACAAAAGTGAGCTCAAAGCCAGCCTCAACTGCATAGCGAGACCCTGTCTCCAAAAAAAAAAAAAAAAAAAAAAAAAAAAAAAAAAAGACAAAAAAAAAAATAGAAAAGAAAATCCTTTTCATGTCCAGCCATCTATAATTTTAATACTTCTTTCTTTCTGTTGACTATTTTTTAAATTGAAGATACAAATCTAATAAGAGTTCCATCATCCTACAGGAGAGCATAATTCAGGAACATCTCCCTTTCTTCATATAGAGGGTGAAAAAATGTCCGTGATGACAATGTGATTTTGAGCTATTAATACTGGTCTGTTTTGTTGCTGTGGTTGTTTCTTTGATCTTAGGGCTTAAACACAGTCTTTATCATACATCCCTTTCCAAATTCTGACCACTAATTTAATCTACATTTCAATTCCAGAAGGAGGCTCTAGTTAACAACAAAAATTAGATACCCAGGCCCAAGAGCTCTCTTCTTTGCTGCCCTGTGCCCTACTTCCTCCTTGCACTTGCACTTGCACCTGGCCTCTCCCCTTCTGTCCTGTCCTCTCCCTCTCCCTCTCCCTCTCCCTCTCCCTCTCTCTCTCTCTCTGTCTCTCTCTCTCCTTTCTTTCTCTTTTTCTATTTTTTTTGCTCTTTTCCTCTTTCCTCCCTTACTTTTTCCTCTTTTTCCTTCCTTCTTTACTTCTGTTTTCATTTTTCTTTTGTCTTTTTTCTTTGTTCTTTTTTTTCTTCACTTCTTTCCTTCCTGTCTTCTACTAACATCACAGTTGTTTAATTATAACGTGGCTTGCATTCATCATTCTGTCTTATTTTCAGGTCCCTATCAGAGGTCCCATTACTTTAATTTTCCTCCCAAACTGAAAGCTACCACACCAATCACCTTTCAGTATAACCAGCCACGTTTCAGTGACCACATGTGGATAACGCAAGTCAGATTATATCAACTTCTGTGCTGAATGACTCTGAAGAAGAGCTGGTACACTGAGGCCCCTGCCTCTCTCAGCAGCGTGCGGCTCTTCCTCTTGACCTGCCCAGAGCCATGGAATCTGTTTCCAACATCTCAGCATACTCCCTGCATTTTTCTCCATTGGTTCTGTGAGGAGCACAAAGGGTAGGTTGACCTGATCAGATGTGCAGGGCTCATTCTTATGTCTGAGTATTTGAAGCAGCGTGAATGTGACTAAGAGAACTGCTATGGACACTGAGTTTGCTACTCAATTTACATCTTTGTATCATTTCACAAATTCTAGGTTTTTACTCACCTCCCAAGTTTTCATTTCATTATCTCGATACTTATTCTCTGAAGTTACTAATTAATTTCTATGTTCTTCAGGTTGAATTAATAAAATTGGCAGATTAGGCAATCAATAAAACTATTCTAGAAGCCCTTGGAAAATTTGAAGTTCCCCTTCAAAAACACTAAAATGTTTTATTATTTTCTCCCCAAATTCATCACTACTCACATTTTTTTTTTTCTTATTCATGGTAGTAGTGGTGGAGATTGTGAGGGTTCAAGGCATATTCCACTCCTATTACAACAGAATTTATCTTAGGAATGAGGCATGCCTGGCCTTAGCAATACCAGCTAGTGGGAAAGAGTATTTGATAAATACCAAGGGCCCGGCGGGATGGCTCAGTGGTCTAAAGCGCCTGCTTGGGAAAGTTTGGGTGGCTTCAGGGACCGCAGTTCGATCCCCGGCACCACATGCTGCGCCAGCCCTGCCCTCAGGGTGGGCTGAGCCAGACATAAAAATGAGTGAATAAACAAAGTTCTGAAACAAGAAAAAAAATAAAAAATAAAAAAAAGATAAATACCAAGTAACATGGGATTGGAAAATAACCAGAGCTAACCCCAGAAGTACAGCCCTGTGACCAGAAAGAGGAAGCAACTCAGAGACACAGGGAAACATGAAAGGATAAGACCTCAAGGTCTCTCAATTGCTGTTGATCTTGCCTTGCAATTTTATCACAACCCAAGGAAATCTTTCTATAACTATCACCCAATTGTTGTGCTTAGAGAGCAAAAATTACAAAGATTACACTTTTTATTTGCTATAAGCACCCTAGCTGCTAATATATTTCCTGTTTGAAAACTTGAAAATTCTTAGGCCCGAGACAGCTTTCACTGCATAAATACAGCAGGAAAGGCTGAACCTCGTGATCGGAATTTTTTTCCTGTTTTAAGTTTAGTGGTACATTTTACATATGCATAATGATCATATTTGCCATGCAATTAGCTTTCAGTTGCAAAGTGGAAGTTACTTTAAATCAGTTCTCATCAAAACACAGTTCAAAGGTTTGTCAATATGACACTTTCTTCTCCTACATAGACTATGTTTCTAACCAACATAATTCAAATTGATTGATAAAGACAGAATAGTATTCCAAAGATGGAAACTGCAAAACTTCCTTAGTTCTTGAGAGACAATAAGATTAGGATCCTCTTGCAACTGTCTTTTATTGCATGCATAGAGAATCATTTGTAAGGCATTACTTTGGAAATTTATTGGGGAGGAAAATTTTTCAGATAATAACTATCTCAAAAAACATTTACACAGGTATCTGTATGCATTTTAAAATATAAAAGAGACAAAAAAAAAAGTGCTCAGTGAAGTAAAACAACTCGGAAAAATGGAATTAAATTAGGAAAAACAAAGCATTAACAAAAATAAATGTAACAAAAGGGAAAGAGAGATCACTTAGTAAAATAAGTGCTTGTCTGGCAAGCACAAAGGCCTGAGTTAAATCCCTGGTACAACAAAAAAGCAAAAAAGATAAAGATAACTTGAATATCAAGATTTACTCTCCAAGGAAAGTTAGATGTTCTCAAGCTCATTACCCACAGATGGCAGGCTGACTATAGACCAATAAAGTTGTTGGTTTTTTGTTTTGTTTTGTTTTGTTTTGTTTTTTGTCTTTTTGAAACAGGGTCTCACTATACAGTTCAGGCTGGCCTTGAACTCACTTTTGTGGCCCAGGCTGGTCTGGAACTCACATTGATCTTCCTGCCTCAGCCTCCCGAGTGCTAGGATTACAGACATGTGCCACCATGCCCGGCAAGTTTTATGCAATTATAATGAAATAGTCACTACATTCAAGAGCCCTTGTAGAAAGGGCTTTAAAGATGACAGTATGACATGTTCCTCTGAGAGTCAAGTCTGACAAATGATGATGCCATTAGTTTTTTTTTATTTTGCTTTGCTGGTTAGGGATTTGGGGTTGGGTTGGGTTGGGTTGGGTTGGGTTGGGTTGGGTTGGGTTGGGTTGGCTTTATTAGGGAAATTAAACTCAGAACTACTTGCATATGAAGTTCTACCACCAAACTACACTTCTAGCCCATAGATTTTAATGTCAACAACTCCTAAAGCACAAAAATTAATGAAGTATTGTGTTAATAATTACTTAACCTAAAACACTGATTTACTAGAAGACTTGAATGCCAAATATTTTTTCAAAGTGAAGCTCAGTATTTCTCTACCAATTGTCTCTTATTCTTAGCCTTGCAAACTCCAACATGTAAAGTTGGAAGTAACATTCTATCATGGCTCCACATTTCCACAATCCATGTGGAATATAAAAATAAATCACTAGGCTTACAGGCCTTTGTACTATTAGTCATGGTACCATTATTTATAAGCTTTGTAGCTTTAAGCAAGACACTTCTCTTGACCTCTTTTTCTTCATTCACTGAATAGAAATTCATTTAACTCTTAGTTGCTTTTCTCAAAGGGGCTAATAGTAACCAATGCAGCATGATAGTGGCATAAAAGCAGGAGCATGTGCACACAAACACACACACACACACACACACAAACACACACACACACACACACACACAATTAGTAGAGCAGAGTAGAGACCCCAGAAATAAACCCATCCATTTACAAACAACGGATTCATTTAAACGGTTCTGACAGCATACACTAGAGAAAGACCAGTGACTTCCTTGAAGATGATGGAGTGGAGAAGGAAACACCTTCTCCAAAGTATGGCGCCCTGATATTGGAATTCAAGAAAGGCGGAAGTAGGTCCCTGGGACTCAGCATGGATCTGAAGTGAGAATTGGAGCCCACACTAAGGGAACAAAAAGAAGGACATGAGTGCTAAAGAGAGAAGGAGCAAGCAATGACTTTTCCATGAGTCCAGACTCATGGCAAGGAGGACAGTTGGCTGGAGCCTGCTTGCAAAGGCAAAGTGAAAATGGGTGACCGCAGAGCCCCCCACAGAGAAACTTAACAGTGTCATGGAGCAACGGACACTGGGATTGCATTGGCTAGTTAGTGATTCCAGTACATTTCCGGGATACCTGGGGATGTGTGACTGTCCAGTCACCATTTTGGAAAGGGTTCAGCTAAACTTGCCACAGCAGTGAGCTGGCACCATC
Source organism: Myocastor coypus (assembly GCA_004027025.1). Taxonomy (NCBI): domain Eukaryota; kingdom Metazoa; phylum Chordata; class Mammalia; order Rodentia; family Myocastoridae; genus Myocastor; species Myocastor coypus. Next base: position 21,353 of record PVJA010029945.1, read on the forward strand.
TTGGGGCTCCCAGTGTCAGGATGGAGGGGCTGCCATGGGAGACACCCAGAGTCAGAACACAGAGTCCTGTCCAGCAAGAGGTACCCAGAGTGCCCTTTCCTGACAACAAAAACCCAGAAAGCAGCCCGATATTCAAAGGAGCTGAAAAAAGTGGCTTGTTCGGATGATCCACCACCCCACTGTAATCCTAGTGCAGGCTTTCTGGAATCAATCAACATGGATCTAGGCTCTGTCTGCCCCCTTTTTTGACCAGTGACAAGAGAGATATGCCCAGAAAGGGACGTTTTCCTCTTCCTTTCTTTACTTCTGTTTTTGTTCTCTTGAGAGTTGGTTCTTGTTTGTGTATGCTTACTAACACTCTTTCTAGGTTTTTCTTGTTGTCGCTGCTTGTGATACTGTTTTGCTTGGTTATCATTTCTATGTCTTCCTTCTTTCTTCCCCTCCTGTCTTCTTCTTCAGTTTCCTAAAGCTTGCATAATTTTCCCTGTCCTTCCGTCTGGCTTGTAATCCTATTCTGTCTTAGATCTCTGTTTTTTCCCTAGCCTTTTTTAAATTTTCTCCCCTGAAAGTAAAAGCACCAGATTGAAGGAATATTTACTGTATAATTTTTCTTGTTTATTTCAAATTTTGTTATATGACCACAAATATTGTTCTATGGGGAATGGGGACAAATTAATAGCTACCACAGTTTGACATTTTCTGGGCTGTGCTTGCTACTGTTGTTATTACTGATTGTACTAATATAATCAAGCCAATAAAGTTGTTCTAATCTGTTATTCTAGTATGCCAAGACTCACATTTTCTGAGGAACTTAAATTGTATTGTACACTACTACAAAACAAGCAGGGTCTAGGTCAAATAGCAAACTTCTCATCCCCAACAAAGTGAAGAGGTAGGATCTTACAATACAATCAGAAACTAAAGACCAGCTTCACTTACAACACATGTCTGAAAAAATAGTGATTTTCTAAGGGTTTTCAATATTAGAAACAAAGTTACCTAATATAAGAAATTTAGACTTCTCAATGTAGAAATTAAACTAAAATGAAATAAAACAGAGAATGAGACATTCAAGCATGATGCAGTGGCAGACTTCCTGCTTGTCCAAGGTAAGCCCACGGGTGAATGAGATGAAACAATCTGAAAGCCTGACTGCTGAACTCTCTGAAATGCTAATGGTAGAAATAAAGCAAATGAAACAAACTACAGAAAAATTGAAATTAAAAATAATGTTCCAGATAAATAGGTGATGACCATATAGACAGACATAGTGAATATAGAGTAATACAGATAAAAATAGAATTTAGGAAAATGATAGAAACCATGAACACTAACATCAGAAAGAAATTAAATCCAAGTACTAAATTCAGATACACAGGCAGGTGATTTAAACTTCCATCGAAAGTATAAACAGAAGAATGAAATGTGTGAGCACAGAATATCAGATCAAGAGGACAAGCCTGCAGTTATCCACCGTTAAAAGAAAGGTTCTTGGGGGCTTGCAGGTCAGCTCAGTTGTTTAAGCGCCTGCTTGTGCAAAGCCAGTCAGGCACAGGAGACCGTGGTTTGATCCTCAGCTCCATTGCCATAACAGACCCACACTTAAGGCAGCCTGAGCCAGCCAAAGAAAAAAATCCTTCTCAACTTTTGCTGTGGAGAAAGTTCAGTAAAGTAAGTGCTTATCTAGCAAGCACTAGGTCTTGAATTTAATCCCCAATACCGCAAAACATGAATAAATTGTTGTATGCTGTGTGACGGTGCCAAAAGAAATGAGAAGACCTGATGAATGTAGCTTCAGAGAACTCACTGAGATTTGTCTTTCTCAAGGTGAGCCCAGAGCCTCAGAAGACTCTTTTTATTTAGCATTAAAAAAACCGCTAAGGAACATACATCACTACTTTAATAGATACAGCATATTCCAGACACTGAGCTCACGCAAATGATAACTGATAATACTTCAAGCAGGGGAGGAGGCAACCATTGGTGTCACATAGCAATTAAACAAAGCTCAGGGCACCCACAGGATGAGCCGCCATCCGCAACCTTGAGCCCTAGCTTTCCAGGAATCTCAGGCAACAGAAAGCAGCCCTCCCTGGGCTCTGTCTATAATTCAAGGACAGTGTACCCGCAGGCGGAGCTCCCCGCTGAAGCTTCAGTCCTCAGCTTTCCAAGACTCCCGAGCAACAGGAGGCAGGCCTCCCTGGGCTCTGTCCATATCCCACTGAATCTAGACAATACCTGGCCTTCAATCTTAGCTCTGTGTTACAATAAATAAATGAATAAAGAAATACTTATTTAAAAAAATAAAAGACCATGAAAAATCAATCCATAGATGCTATATGACAAAAAAATAAGATTAATCCACACTTGATCTTAGCCAAAAGGCCAAGAAGCGATAATAAGATTAATCCAAATCAATTTAAAAATTACAAGAGAGGACAAACAACATAAAAAGTTGTTCACAGAAATAATGAAGAAAAATTCCACAGCACAAAAAATAATTTGTAGTGCAGTGAGTGAGGTATAAACAACTCCAATTAGCCATGATCAAAACACATTGTTTAGTTGATTCTAGAAATTCAATACAAGAACAAAATATTAGACAAAAGAAACAAATCACTTACAAAGAAAGCCTATCAGAATCACAGGAGACTTTTCAACACAAACTCTTCAATCAAAGAGAGTATGCAGTGAAGTATTTCAAGCCCTAAAAGAAAGCAACTCACATTGACATGCACCAAAAAACAATTTTTGAAAATTCATGGAAAAATAAGACACTTTTATGAAAGAGAACACCTGAACAAGTTCAAGACCTCCAAACCAGCACTCCAAAATGAACTAAGGAATATTCTAGAAAGAGACAGTAAAAAAACTACAGCTCCTTGAACCACAACAGAATGAATCCATCAGACAAAGAAAGCAACTAAGTACAAGGGAAAAAAGAATCAACAAGAAAATAATATAAGAAGGATACATCAGTAAACATCAGTCATAGTTATCAATGTAACTAGTCTCAATTCAAAAATCAGAACAGACTGAGAGAATGAATAAAAAAATAAGATCCAAAAATATGCTGCATATCACATTTAACTTGAAAAAGAAAGTCAGGGGCTGGGGAGGTAGCTCTGTGGCACAAGTGCCAGCCTGGCAAGTACAACGTCATTAGTTTGAAGCCCAGTCCCCCCAAAAAAATTCATAGACTGAGAGTCTAACAACGGAAAAACAATACACCATGCAACAAGGAATCAAAAAAAAAAAAAAAAAAAAAAGTGTGGGTAGCTACTCTACTTGCAAATAAAGTGGATTTCAAGCCACAGGCAGATCAAAACAAATAAGAAATTCCACTATGTACCTGTTAAGGTAATAAACCGAGAAGAAGAGATAAAAATCATAAACAAAAACACTAAATATTGGCAAGTCCAACTATGCAAAGCAAATATTAATGGAATGAAAAATCAAATAAGCACTGGTACAATAGTAATGTAGGATGTCAATAACCCACTCTCATGCACAGATAAATCAACTAGACAAACAAACCAAAAAGAAAGATCAGAACTTGAATTGATTTCGTAGATGCCTACAGAATCTTCTACCTATAATACCACAACATGGATTCTTCTCAGAGATAGATGGAGTGTCTTGCAAAATAGGACACAAACTGGCTCATTGAACATGCTTAAGTAAATGCAAAAGAACTAAAATTATCCTATACATATTATTAGTGCCATGAAATTGGAATTCAGTGGAAATTGAAACTGCAAAACCTGCACAAAAATATGAAAATAAATTGTAACAGCCTCTTAAATAACAATGGGTCATAGTTGAAATGTTTTGAAAAAAATTATACAGTTTCTATAATTAAACAGTAAAGTAAGAAGACATACCAGAATTTATGGGACACAATGAAAGCAGTCCTATGCCAGAAATTTAGAACACTAAATTCCTGTATCTGAAAAAGAGAAGAAGGAAAAATAACTTGATGTTGAGCTTTGTGCTTCTAGAAAATCAAAAAGCAAGTTAAGCCCAAAGCTCATACAAAGGAGGAAATTATACAGGTCACAGCAAAAACTAATGCAACGAAGACTAAGAAAACAATTCAAGCCGGGTGTAGTGGCGCACGCCTGTAATCCCAGCACTCAGGAGGCTGAGGCAGGAGGATCAGTGAGAGTTCGAGACCAGCCTGGGCTACAAAAGTGAGCTCAAGGCCAGCCTGAACCACATAGCGAGACACTGTCTCAAAAAAGCCCCCCCCCAAAAAAAAATCTGACCATCATTGATATTCTAATAACATTCCATACAATGTGATATAAGCAGTTACACAATTTTGACACAGATATTTGGAAATTCAAGGAAATACAAAACTGTTGCCTGTCAAGAATATGGTTTTTGGCCCAATCTCTTATTTTCAAGTACTACTCTTGAGAGAATGACAGTAACTGAGTTTACACCAGGAGCAGTACATATCAAAAAGACAAGAGTGACATGTATTCCAAACATAATTTTTGCATTACACTGGTCTCAAGAACCTTCAAAAGGTTCAGCATATTGATTATAGCACAATGTAATGCTAAAATTATGTTTGGAATACATGTCACTCTTGTCTTTTTGATATGTACTGCTCCTGGTGTAAACTCAGTTACTGTCATTCTCTTAAGAGTAGTACTTGAAAATAAGAGACTGGGCCAAAAACCATATTCTTGACAGGCTACAGTTTTGTATTTCCTTGAATTTCCAAATATCTGTGTCAAAATTGTGTAACTGCTTATATCACATTGTATGGAAAGTTATTAGAATATCAATGATGGTCAGAAAATATCATTTACAAGCTAAGTCAAAGATATTTGATACTCA